>VYZR01041115.1:24180-37873 GCA_013400675.1 Oxylabes madagascariensis | reverse complement strand
AGTTCCTTGAAGGAGCAGATGATCACTCCTTTTACTACCTTTTGGTAGTATTGTCTAATCCTGTCACTGCATCTTGCCCTCCAGCTAGTTATGCCCTACATCTCCCTCACAGCATACACATTACTCCCAGTTTCTGACCTGCACAGGGTGAGTGTAGTGGCAGAAGGGCGAGTGCCAAGGCCACTTGAGAAAGAGGGAAGGCATTATGTGTAACTNAGAGATGTAATGAGCGCTTGGCTACAGATACAGAAAGAGATCATCCAAGATACTCAGTTTTGTCTCGTTATCACAACTAAAATTTCAACTTTTTCTTGACTTTTCTTGATTATTGATTGCAATTACAAACCAATCTTAACAGCTCTACTGCTGGATAAACACCACTTTCCATTTTGAATTTGGGAACAGGATTAACTATGACATTCTAGGTCTATAGGGATTCTTTAAGTCTGAAAATCAGGGAACTACCAAGTACTTGTCCTCAGTATCAGAAAGGCAGAACAGTATTAACATGGTTGAACATAGTGTGTCACAATAAAATGTTTGATATTTATTGCTTCTTGTCTTTGTTCCATGTGCAAGAAAAGTGTTTAAATAAAATTGGTTCTTCCAGAGAGGGAAGAAGGGTTGTTGGCGCCTAGGTAAAATTTCTGTGCTGTAACTGTAAATTCTATTGACGCAGGGAGCTGAATCGCAACAAAATCAGAAAAATAGATGGGCTCACTTTCCAAGGACTTCCTGCTTTGAAATCATTAAAACTGCAGAGAAATGGGGTTACGAGGCTCATGGATGGTGCTTTCTGGGGTCTGACCAACATGGAAGTCTTGTAAGTGTCAAACTTTTGCTGGTAGGTTCTGCTAATAGCATATTAAGTAGATTTGCACAAAATTAATAGAATTGCATGGTAAAATTTAAGTGCATTTTTGAATTAAATCATTTTGTTGTGGTCTGAAAAGCAGCAAGCAGTCAGTAGTGAATGTGTAGAGCAGCACATTTTGAATGCATGCATACAATTTGAGATTTAAGTAGAGGCTCCAGCTATCTAGCCAGTGTGGTGAAGTCAGATGTAGACCTGTGGTATAGCATGCATGCTGCTGAGTTTCTGAACTTTATGTCTTTTTCTGTTTGTGGGTGTTCGTAGGCAGCTGGACTATAACAACTTAACAGAGGTAACCAAAGGCTGGCTTTATGGCTTACTGATGCTGCAGCAACTCCATCTCAGCCAAAATGCCATCAGCAGGATCAGTCCTGATGCCTGGGAATTTTGCCAAAAACTCAGTGAGCTGTGAGTACCTTAATTCTCTTCCAGTTTCAAAAGCTGAGTACATGCCAAAACATGAGCTTCTTAGCACTGATCTATGAATTTTTCATAGCAAAGTTTCCAAGGTGACAACAACTTTGCTGTATAAGACAGTTATATCTTGTTGAAAGGTGTTGAAGTTAGCTGCAATTGCTCCATTTCACTGTAGCAGTTGTACTAAAGCCATAACACAGTCATTTTCAAATGACAGAAATCAGTTCTGCATTAATTTGTTCAAAACAGTGCAAAATGCCATGTGGTCAGAAGTGGTGTAGTGGGTTAGTGGTGTAGTGATAATCATAAGGGGAAAAATTGTGCTTCCCCCCTGAAAATTCATATGGGTTGAACTAAGTTAAATAAGCACTGCAGCATAAGCATTAAAATGTTTTTTCCCCCCCTTAAATCTGCAGAGATTTGACATTCAATCAATTAGCAAGGTTAGATGATTCGAGCTTCATTGGTTTAAGCGTGCTGGTTGGTCTGTACATTGGAAACAACAAAGTAAATTACATTGCTGATTGTGCCTTCAAGGGACTTTCCAGTCTACAGATTTTGTAAGTTGACAAACTCCATTTGTAAGGTCAGAAATCTTAAGAAAAATCTTGTGTTTATAGGTTATTTCTTTTCTTTATGAAATAGACAAGTACGTTTCAATAACTGCCCCTGATCAGTGTATGATTTTCTTAAAGTAAGATTTCTTTCCAGACAGTTGAGAAAGGTAGGAGTTCCTGTTGTTAAGGCTGTGCACAATGGATGGTGGTAACTGTGATACAAACTTTCAGTAGCATTATTGTGGGAGAGGCATATCTCTGCTTGAAGGCAGCAAGCAGAGCACTGCTATCCAGTTTTACGGATCTGGATCATGGTTGTGTCTTAACTGAATCATTTTCCCTCATAGCAGAAATAAGAAGACAAAACTCATTGTCATGACTGGATAGTTAGTTTAAGCAATAGAGCTTGTTTTGGAAC
Organism: Oxylabes madagascariensis; assembly: GCA_013400675.1. Classification (NCBI taxonomy): domain Eukaryota; kingdom Metazoa; phylum Chordata; class Aves; order Passeriformes; family Timaliidae; genus Oxylabes; species Oxylabes madagascariensis. The sequence continues at coordinate 35,607 of VYZR01041115.1, read as the reverse complement.
AGCATTTCTTAAAGGAAGGGAAGGACAAAGTAAACTAATCTAAATACATTCCTCTTCATTAAAACCTTCCCACTGCATACCACTGATCCATCTGTCAGCCAGATGAGCAAAATGATTGCCTTTCCCTCTAGGCTTTATTTTCAGGGGTTTGCTCACATGCTCACACTTTGGGCATCTGGGAAAGATGCAAATTAGAGGAGTGTACACTATGTTTTTTAAGAATATAGAGAGTTGGAGATCATAAAGAGAAGAAGTTAAAGAATTGCGAGCTGTTTAGGTATTAAGTATGAGGCTTTTTCTCCTAGATTTTTCTTTCTGCTCCAGCTCTAGTCTGTAGATTGTTTGCTGACACACCGTTCTGTACACAAATCTCTAATCTCTTTATACTTCACAGGTAATTTAGCAAGTGTTTTGGGATGTTAAAATGATTCTCTGGGTGTTAATATTATGGACTTAAAAAGACGTGAGGGTGTTTCGTTTCAAAGGGACAACAGTTGATCCTTTCCCTTCCTGTGATGCACATTCTCTTAAGATAGTCCTGTATCTGAATACCTTTCGAGGGGTATGTGGATTGGTTTGCTCACAATTTTAGAAATTGTTTAGTTTGTGATCTTTTTAATTACCACTGGGAAAATACTAATAGTCTTCAAAGTCTCTCAGTAAAAATTGAAATTATAAAGTTAATCAGGAAAAGCTTCTCTTAAAAAACCCACAAAACCCAGCTGAACAAAATCTAACCTAACAGAAAGCTATTTTAGAAATTTTTTTTTAAGTAATACATGCTGTTGAAGAAGTATGTGCCTTGTTCTTTTTAATAGCTTTTGTGGTTTGATTTCCCCTCCACTCTTAAACAGGGATCTGAAAAACAATGAAATATCATGGACTATTGAAGATATGAATGGTGCTTTCTCTGGCCTAGATAAACTTAGGAAGCTGTAAGTATTGCTACAATATTTGTATCTCATCACACCTTAAAAAAATTAGCTTATGTGTCTTTCAAGGATCAAGCCTAACACTTAAGGATATTAAATTTTCCATCGCAGAGATGATTTTTTTTCTCCCTTATCACTTTGTTCTCTATAACATGTTCCTGTTCAATAAAAGAAATTCAAGATTTTCCAAGTCAAATTAATCTGAAATGTTTTAAGTATTATTAATATTTATGGACATATTTATCAAAGAATGAGGTTTACCCTCACTAAGAAATAAGAAGTGTCTCATATGACATAGTGATAGGCTTAGTCTTCAATAAGGTAAAGCAGCATACAGTGGAAGTGGCTCCATTGCATTGAAATTTTCAAAAGCAGATTTATAAAATTAAAATATGTTTATAGTTACACATTTAGACTAATGCATGTTACTTAACTGTACACACACTGTAAAATGTCTTCTATAATCATTGTAAAATCTAGGTATTTATTCAAGGGGAACAAATTAGTATCTTTTAGATGTGATACATTTTGATGCATTGGAGATGGGTGAGTGGGTGAATACTAGTCACAGTTTAAAAATAAATGCCAAAAATGCAATTACTCAGCTCAAAAAAATAACTCCCATTTAATTGCATTTCTTTTGCATCATGTGCTTAAATTTTTCAGGATACTCCAAGGAAACAGGATTAGATCCATTACAAAGAAAGCATTTTCTGGTTTGGATGCACTTGAACACCTGTAAGTAGTAGAAATTCACATTTTACCCAAGATTGGAAAAAAACGAATTTTGTTACTAACCGAATTTGAAGTAGGACTAACAAGCTTTACTTATGACTTGGGATGAAATACACTTACCATGGTTGCTACTGTGATCTTAAGAAGATTTTTCAGTTTTGGAGTTACGCTGAGTGTGAATTTTGGAATTAATGCAGAAATTCTTACATATTAAACGTGCTATGAAAGTCTTATTTGCGTCTCTTTCACTTTTGAGCTTGAGCACCCTTTGTATATCACTAAAATAGCAAACTATTGCTTGGGTCTTAAATCCATTCACTTTAATAAATTATTATTTTCTTCTAATCCTATTTTTCTTTTTTCTTCCTAGAGATCTAAGTAACAATGCAATTATGTCAGTTCAAGGAAATGCATTTTCACAAATGAAGAAACTCAAAGAATTGTAAGTTTCTATCAAAAGACATCATCTCTATTAAGTATATATATCCTGAAAATGTGTAAATAAAAGCCTTGTAAGACATCACCTGATGCAGTGATAAACCCATGCTTATGTCAGTGTTTTGCTTTTTTTTATGACAGGTGTATTTAAGTGAGAGTGTAGGATAGGAGGCATTCATTTTCTGTTATGTTTGTTGTCTCTAAAGTCATTTTAAATTGGGTGATCTCTGACAGGTTTTAGATAAGGGAGACTTTGATGTAATGTGCTCTAAGATCAGCAGTGCTATCACTGAGCCAAAGCTTGCTGGACCAGTGAAATGCAGTGCTGTAATTCTTTGTAAAGACCTGGTTCTCAGTGCTTGTAATTGGGTCCTTCTCTCCTGTAGTAGATCTGAGACAGATCTTCTGAAAAGTTGTGAAGTGGTCACTGCGGAAAATGTATTTTAGCGAGGATGGGTTTTTGTCCTCTCACCCTTTTTTTCTGTAGATGAATGGAGAACAATGCTGGCTCACGGGTTGGGTGCAGAGGGTTATACTGAAAGGGATGACATCACCCCTTTGGCAACATGTCACTAATGGGGTTCAGCAGGGCTCCGTCCTCAGCCCTATGCTCTTCATAAATGACTTGAACGCAGGACTGGAAGGGATACTGAGCAAGTTCACAGACAATACAAAACTGGGAGGACCTGTTGACTCCCTCCAAGGCAGGGAGGCCCTGCAGAGAGACCTCAGCAAATGAAAGGAGAGGGCTGGGCAATCAGCAACTGTGTAAAGTTCAACAAGAGGAAGTTCCGGATTCTGCACCTGGGGTAGGGCAGCCCTGGGCGTATGGACAGACTGGGGAATGAGATGATGGAAAGCAGAGCCATGGAAAGGGACCTGATGGCCTGGTTGATGGCAAGCTGAATTTGAGTCAGCAGTGCCCTGGCAGCCAAGACAGCCACCCGTGTCCTGGGGGGGCATCAGGCACAGCATTGCCGCCCGGGCAAGGGAGGGAATTTGAGCTGAACAATATTGCTGTCTTTCTCTTGCAGTATGTGTGTTTAAGCTAAAAACTTAGTATTGTTACAAAAGTTTGCTCATACAGATCTGTGTTACAAACAGAAAACAAACAAACAAACAGGCTTTGATTTTAATTGATTTTTCTTAGGCACTTCAACACATCAAGTCTCTTGTGTGACTGCCAGTTAAAATGGCTACCACAGTGGATGTCAGAGAACAACTTCCAGAGCTTTGTAAATGCCAGTTGTGCCCATCCTCAGCTGCTAAAAGGGAGAAGTATTTTTGCTGTCAGCCTGGATGGGTTTGTCTGTGGTAAGTGTAGCCTCTATTTCTCATTCCATAAAACAAATTTTGCTGTGTGCTTGGGATTTTTTTGTGGTTCCTTGTTATGTTGTGATTTCTGTAATAAAATGGAGAGGATGTGATACTTAAAAACATTTTCTTCTGTTCCCAAACTGTGATGTAGATGCTCAAAGCTTGTGGCTTTGAACAAGACAGGGAGTGATGGTATTCTGACTTTCATTTTGAGTACAGCTTGCTTACACAGAACATATCATAGTGTGCAAGTGAAAACTCAGTGGTTTGTGAGGGTAAATGTCTGTGCCTCTAGATTTAAAAGATATTCTTTGGATAACTATCGTTTTTAAATGAGACATATTTTGGCAAAATTAAGATGTAGCTTTTGGGTTTGGTTATTTGTAAATTTTTTTCATACTCCATTAGTCTTGAGGTTATTCCAGGGCTGATAAAATTTGAAGGTAAAAAATCCTTACTGGCCTCAGCTCTGACGTTTTTTATGTGTGCTAGTTGTCTGCTCTAAAAGTTATTTGGATGTGTAAATTACTGCCCTGACATAAACTGTGGTTGAAAAAATACCTGATTAGTTACAGCACTGGTTTGTTTGTTTGTTTTTTTTATTTCAGTTTGCCAGGTAGTAAATGCTAGTAAAATATTTTTACTTTAGGACCTGAGAATTTGAGGTGCTAGCATCTGCCTTAAAAATGAAATTTTTCTACATGTGTTTAGTAGCATTCATGAACACCTATGCTGTGTTCTCTATTTAAAGCAAAGTGCAGCTAAACATTCAGAGTAAGGATGTGTGTTTGATTACTCTGATATGTAAAGTGGGAACTTTGAAAATACCAGGAAATTTAAAAGCTAACTGCATTTCATGTATTTTTTTTGATACATTTTATTTTTCTTACTAAAAAAAATCAAACTTTATATTCTTTGGAGACAAAAGGTAAGTGTCTTCTCACTAACTTCCTCTCATAGCAAATGTAACTGGTTAATTTTTACTATTTTAACTCATACTCTTTTTCAGTGGGAAAGGAAGTCCAGAATATAAAACAGTGTACCAAAATGTTTTTTCCCTTCCTGTCAGTGATCAAATATTTAATAAATTAAATAATGAGCAGATTCTAGCTAGTGCTGAGAAGGAGAGATTGACATAATGCAGGGAATTACAGATTACTTAGTGGCTAGAGGAGTATCTATGAAGCAGATGTCCTAATTTATGCAAAATGCATTCTGTCAAAAAATTAAACTGGGGATATAAGTGTATATCTTCCATTTGTTAAATCAGGAGTAATTGTGATCTTTCTTTTGGCTGCTGAATGCTATTTTTAGGTAATTAATTTTAAACCATTTAAGATGTATTAGCAAAAAGAAATGTACTGAGTCAGTTGTTGCGCTTGATACTTAATGCAATTGCCATGCAGAAATAACTGAAATCTCCTAATACAATCATTGAGTGTTTCAGTTCTAACTTTAAAGTGTGTTATCACTTGGCGTTCAGGTGTACACACCTTGCCTTACAAGTTTACAAAGGCTGCTCTTGCTTTTATAGAATTTCTAAGTGGAGTGTGTTGACTCCTGTCTGAAATTAAAAGGTGTGTATATATGTGGATGTCTTTGTGATACATTCATTCAAATATGCTGTTTATTATTCGGTTCTGACAAAACATAATGCCAGTCTTGTCCTAGTGTATTCTTCTTATCCTAGTGTGTTCTGTATTCTGTACTGTAAGCTTATATTAGTGACCTTTTTATCACCCCTTCCTGTTAGATAATTAAGATTGAAGTATGTTCTCCCATCCTTTCACAAGGCTAATTTAAGTACTTGGAGAGTTTTACTTAGTTATTCCTGTGCAAAGTCACTGAACGTATTAACTCAATTTGCAAATAGTAAGACACAGGTATGAAGCATGAAAAGCAAATGGCCTGGGAGGTTCTTAAAGCCTGTGGTGATGTGTTTTTCTTTATGCATGTTTTTGTAAACCCTTCTGAATGGTTTGTTCCTATTTCTCCCCTGATATGTATGGTTTCACCCAAAGTTTTCTCCTCCCTCTCCCAGTTGTCCATCACTCCCTAGACCCACTTGTTACGCTATTTACGTAATGTCAATCCTCCCTAATCCCTACCCCTTGCTCCAGAGAATTCTCTGTCAATCCTTGTTGTCCCAACCCCCTGGGTAAACCCCTCCTGGGGATTCCCCTATTCCAGGATGCCCCATTGGTCCATGTGACCCTTTCCACTCCTATTGTCTTTCGTACTGGTTGTCATATTGTGAGCCCCTCCCTTATCTCCTCCCTGTTGTACCCCTGATTAGTTGAAGAATTGTATCCTCCCCTGTTTAAAAGACTGCGTGCAAGGCAGATTTTTGGCTTTTTGTCACTGCCCCCGTTGGGGAATGAATTCCTTCGAGAAGCACACACAAGGCTCCTCCCTGTTCTTTGCCCTGATCCTTGACACAGAACCAACGGCAGCCATTGAGAGCAGCCCTGCTGCTGCCAGAATCAGCAGCCCCGCTCTTCTGCTACCCAAGCCTGGTGTGGCCTGGGGGCAGCCGCGCCTGGCGTGGTCCGGGTAGTGAGAGCTAGCACAGGAGATTTCTCAGGCGGGCCACGTCAAAAGCCCATGCTTAGAGCTCCAGATCTGTGTTGCACCAGAGCACAGCTTCGTACCTGCAGGAGTTTTGCTGACAGTTCAGGGTTAGGCTATCTGCACATCTCATTTTCTTTTGTAACAGCGTGGAGGTTCTTCAAGGAAATAATGCTTTGACCCCATAGTTGTTCCCAGTCATTTGGGATGTAATAAGACAAAAGGGCTAGGAGAAACAGCAGGGTCCGCAGGGAGGAATTTTTGGGGCACAGGGTTTTCCCTGCAGTTCCTGTGAGGTTTGTCCAGAGATTGGACACATCTTGAAAGCTGGGAATATACTAAGGCTTTTGCCTTTGGGAGACCAAGCATTTACTTGCCCACTCCTTTTGCTCATGCAGTGTACACACAATTGAGTAAGTAATTCAGAAGGCAGCTAATTCTGTAAACTCACAACAATGCCACTTTGAAGGTAACTTTCCTGTAGTTAAGGGACCTCCAGGTATTATTGAAATTCTTGTGTTCTGCCCTGCTTAGGGGACCTTCCATCCCCTTTGGCCCAAACAGATGCAGATCACTGGAACACTGACTTTTGTACATGATCTTTTTTGTGGGTTTGGGTAAAACCCTCAACTGTAACTTGCCATTTCTGATAGCTGAAGAACTATGCTTTCAATAAAGGAAAACTCACAGCAGCCTGAGGTGTTGTAAAGATGAGAGGTAGGCTTCATGATTGATGTTCAGAATAGTTCTTAGAGATGTCAGGGGGTAGTTCTTCCATCTTTAGTGCTGCTATTGAAGAAACTGTGCACACAGTCTGCTTTTAAATGTGCTTTCTCTTCAATAAGAGATGGCTTGGCACAATAAACTCATAAATATGACATCTTTAAATGCCCTAAGGCTAACAAAATTTAAAACAAAAGCATTGTGGATCCATTTAATAAATACTTACCTGACTCTTTTCTCAAACCTATGAAACAGGCCTTGCTAACTCTCTGGAAAGAGTCCTCAGGCGTCACATATTTTTTTTTCTTTTCCTCTGTGCAGATGATTTTCCTAAACCACAGATCACTGTCCAGCCAGAAACCCAGTCAGCAATTAAAGGCTCCAATTTGAGTTTCGTGTGTTCAGCAGCCAGCAGCAGTGATTCCCCAATGACTTTTGCATGGAAGAAAGACAATGAATTACTGCAAGATGCTGAAATGGAGAATTACGCACACCTCCGGGCCCAGGGTGGAGAAGTGATGGAGTACACAACCATCCTTCGACTGCGCAATGTTGAATTCAGTAACGAAGGGAAATACCAGTGTGTTATTTCAAATCATTTTGGTTCATCCTACTCTGTCAAAGCCAAACTTACAGTAAACAGTAAGTATGTTATGTTTTGCTTGTGGACTTAGAATCATTTTAGTCAAGATAGGTAATCATAGATTTTCCATTCTTGTCATCTGCATCTTTTAGAAGATCCATAATATGAGATTATTTCTTAAAAATTTATCCATTTCCAAGGTCACCATTCAGTTTTACCTCTGGTCCCAATGTGCTGAAACATAGTATAGGAAAAAACAAGTAACATACCCAATTCACAGTAAATCTGGGAAAATCAATGTTACCAGATGGAAAAATGTTAACTTTTTCTCACAGGAGGTAGGTATATGCTCTGTTTCAGATGCTATGGAAAGGTCAGCTAGGAGGCTGTTAGCAAAAATGTGATTCTGATCTAGGTGGTCTCACATACTTCACAGTTCCCTCCCTTTCTGCTGGCTACTGATCAATTTAGGTTATATGTTTCTTTAGTGTTTTTAGGCCCATGAAGAGCGTTCAAGAAAATGCTGTACAATAAAGGAAAAGTATGTTTCGTGTATTGATTTTGGTATCACCAACTTTTCTTTAGTGCTGCCTTCATTTACAAAAATCCCCATGGACTTAACCATTCGAGCTGGGGCAATGGCACGTTTGGAATGCGCTGCAGTTGGGCATCCTGTTCCACAGATTGCTTGGCAGAAAGATGGTGGAACAGATTTTCCTGCAGCGCGCAAGAGGCGCATGCATGTCATGCCTGAAGATGATGTATTCTTTATTGTTGATGTAAAGATCGAGGACACAGGTGTTTACAGCTGTACTGCTCAAAACGCTGCTGGAAGCATTTCAGCTAACGCAACGTTAACAGTGCTAGGTAAGATATTGGCAAACCTGAACAGCACAATCAATGTTATGATTCAAAATAATAAAAGTTAGTCACATTTCTCCTCTGGTATGCATGGAATGGAGGGAAGAAGGGGCTTCTGTTTTCATTTAGAGACAGTAGATTTGTTTAACTTTTGATTTCTTGACATTTTGTTAACCATTCTTATTGTAGTTCTCTGCAATTTTAAGCATGTATTATTTGGCATTTTTACCTTGTAAGGTAATCAAGCATGTAAATCAGAGCAATTGATAAGTAAATTGTAGGCTTTAAGTACAGATTCTTGAGCTTTTTCTTGGAATGAGAATAAGCTTTATTACGCCTTACTGATGCATTTAATTTAGCTTTTCCTCTTGAGCTGGGAAGGAAAGGGACACTTCTTACCCTTGCAAGATCTTTTAGAATATAAGGCTTGTGCTTTCTTTTCAGAAACACCATCATTTTTGCGGCCTTTGCTGGATCGAACTGTAACAAAAGGTGAAACTGCGGTCTTGCAGTGCATTGCTGGTGGTAGCCCTCCACCCCGACTGAACTGGACTAAGGATGACAGCCCTCTTGTGGTAACAGAAAGACATTTCTTTGCTGCAGGCAATCAGTTACTAATTATTGTGGATACAGATGTAGAAGATGCTGGGAAATACACATGTGAAATGTCTAATACACTTGGAACAGAACGAGGCAACATCCGTCTTAATGTAATTCCTACTCCCACCTGTGACTCTCCTCAAAACATTGCCCCATCACTTGATGATGATGGATGGGCCACAGTTGGCATTGTGATCATAGCTGTGGTTTGCTGTGTGGTGGGCACTTCCTTGGTGTGGGTGGTCATCATCTACCACACCAGAAGGAGAAATGAAGATTGCAGCATCACAAATACAGGTGTGTAAACTGAAGGTTTACCTTGGAAAGGAAAAAAAATGTTTGTGGTTGCTTTGCAGTGACTTTTTTATAGGAACATTTGTGTGCTTTGACTCGGAGGCAGAAAGGTGAATTATTTGTTACTTTCAGTGCTTTGCTGACTAGCTTAAAAATATTTCTACAAACTGAAGTACGCTGATGGCTTTTGTATGTGTTCGCTTCCCCACAGATGAAACAAATTTGCCTGCTGACATTCCAAGTTACCTGTCATCCCAGGGGACACTGGCTGAAAGGCAGGATGGATATGGCTCATCTGAAAATGGCAGTCACCATCAGTTCCTCCCATCTTCTGTAGGAGGGTATTTCCTGCAGCAGAGGGACAGTAATGGTGGGTAGAAAATGCTAAGCAGATTTTTCATGTGGCTTGAGGGTGCTGCAGCTTGGCTGTTGTCTTTCTAACTAATAGAAATAATACTTAAGAAGCATGTTTACAGAAATTTTTAATAGAGGATGTGAAATTTATTGCTTGGTATTTTTTCAACACCAGAATAACTGGGACTCGGTTCTGTTCATCCAAATGATGTTATGGTGTTTATTAAATCAGGAAGTTTTTCTCTAGTCTCAAGGGTAAATTTAAACTGATGAGGACATGCACTAAACAAGAGTGTCCAAAAGAAATTACCACAGTATGTCTTCTTCTCTTGCAGCTTGAAAAGGGTGCTCTTAGTGGAATGTAGGCATGTGTGGTAATACCAGTGGAACTTCAGTATAAAATGTTTAAACTTGCCAGTTAAAAAAAATCACTCACAGCCAGAGTCAATAAAGGATTTAAGGTGACTGCAAGTTAAAAGCTGCAGTACTAGACATTTATACGTGTGGCCCCTGAGAATCCTGTACATACCTGCATAGGCAGGAAAAGGCACCTTTCTGGAAAAGGGCTTGGGGTTGAGATACAATCAGGAGCTGGGACAGCTGGGATTGGAGTGATGGTGAGATAATTTTGCAGTTGTAGGGTAGTGAGAGGAACAGCCTCTTTGTGGATCAAGAACCGAAGACTGTCCGAACCTTTGAGGAACCACTGAACTGAAAATCTTTATAGCTGTTCAGGCAGCCAGTGACTCCCTCAGATTCTTCCAACCAGGACTTTAACATTGACACTCTGCTTTGAAAGGTGGCTGTCAGACAGATCATGAATTTGTCTTCTGTGCTTTGGAAGAAGCAAGTTCCTGGTTCTGATAACTTGTGATTGGTTTTGTTTTGTTACTCAGGGATTGTACAGTGAAGTGACGCATTCTCTGTCAAGCTAATTAACTGAATTGCTAGAATTAGAATTTTCATCCAAAGATTAGGATAAACCTAAGCAGAATCTAAGCTACACTGAAAGGTAGTTGAATGTGTGGGCCTCTTAAGACTTACTCAAGAAACTCTAAGCTGAAGACTCAGAAAAGACCATGTGCTGACACATCAATTTTATTTTTAAGGCATTTGCCATCTAGATAACAGCAGTGAAACAGACTTGGAGGGTGTTGCAGATCCATTCCTATGCCACTATCTGGGGACTTCGGGGACTTTGTATTTAAAAGGCAACTCTTACAGTTCTGACGCATTTGAAGCATACAGTACAAGTAAGTTGGTGGGGGGAAGTTTTAGTCCTAACTCAATCTTTGTTATGATGAATCTATATAAAATGAATTTTTAATTTCCTTTAGGTTGCAGCCCTGACCAGAGAACAGCAGGCTTGGGCCCTTATGAGTCTGGATATTTAAAGAAAAAGGAATGCTATCAATACTCGCCACCACAGGAAAATCCCTTTGACCAGTGTGCTGGCATTATTGGGACACAGGCTACAAGTAGCAGATTGATGAACTCTATTTATACTCAAAATGAAGGAACTGGACTGAAAAGCAAAAGTCCCAACTCAGACACATTTGATTTAAACAGAAGTTTGGAACCCTCATCTATTACAAGTAACAACACTTTCATGGGTATGTTCTAGCTATAGTTTTTTATTCAAGGTACTGTCGTTTTTGCTGTCTTGTTTCCGACCTCCAAAACTAAGCAAGACTGATTTCTCAACTTTTTCTTTCCCAGATGTTTGAAGCTGAGGAGCAGAAAAGTGACTATAGTAAAACTATGTAATGGGGATATTTAGATTGCCAGATCTTCATAGCTCACACTTATGTAAAAATCTCATCAGTGATGCGATTCTTATCTTCTGTCTTAATATAGCTGGCAGATTGCTGTAAATGTTAACATACATAACTTAAATATACCTTAACAATCTTCAGGCATACCAGAAGTTTTGCCTGACGGGCAAAAGGTGTGTAAGGAGGGCTCAGGGCAGGTGGAAAGACTTGAACTTGTATGCTTATATATTGTATAACACAGTCAGCC
>VYZR01041114.1:40568-51754 GCA_013400675.1 Oxylabes madagascariensis | reverse complement strand
TGAATTTGTGGGCCACAAGGAAAGCTGACTCACCAGCTGTGCTGCCCAGCTCAGGTTGGGTAAAAGGTTAATTCTGGCAGGCGGAGATTGAAGCCACCAACTCACAATCCAGAGAAACACTGAGCATGGGGACTAATTAGTATGAGAGGCGAGAGAATCATTAACCAGCAGAAGACAGAATACTAATTAATAAGAGAACTATGTAACTTGTAGCCAATGAACACTAATTCCTTTGTTAGACAAAATGTATAAATAGTAAAAAGTTTTGATAGTTGGTGTACTTGATTTGAGGAATTCCACAAGAACCCAGGCTTGCACAACTCTGAAATAAATAATCAATGTCTTACGTAAGTGTGAATTACTGGCTTGTTGCACATCAGGTAACAAAACCAGTTTTTGCAGACAACACATGAACTGAGATCTCTTGCCACAGGTTTATAATCTGAATAAAAATTCGACCATGAAAACGTATTGGAATTTCAAAAATGCCTCAAATCCTTACATAACTTGCTTGCAACTGGGGATTAGCAGTTACCTTAACTTGCCAGCAGATGCTGGCAGAACACTTTTTCCCTGGGGAAGTTTCTCTCCATTTGCAATTTTAAATAACTTTGGATTCCTCTTTTGATCCATTTATCAACAAAGCAAACTTTTTGTTTAATGTTTCAAACCATTATCCTAGTAGGCAAAAGGGACATTTTTGCTGGGTAGTAGATTTGTGTGCTTACATACCCTTACTGGCTTTTTTTATACTATAATTTGTTGCTTTTGACCAGTCATCGGCACAACTACTGGAAGAATGAGTAAGGTTCTTACATCTGCTCAGTCTTATGGCTGGCCAATCAAGATATTCTACTAGGAAACTGAAGTAAGATGTTAAAAATGCTGGGAAAAACGAAGTAAGTTATTCAAATTCTGAAAGTGCGCACATATCTCTAAATCCTTAGGTCATAATGTTTAGCCTGGGAAGTCTTGTGCCAGGCTCATAAGTAACATATGAATGGATCTCTTCCCCTCTTCACTGAGAATCTTCCTGAAGGACAAACACTAGCACTGTGAGTTCTGTGTTGGACTCTGGCCTGGGGATACACAGTAAATATATTTTTTACTATTGTGGAGCTAAGGACAGCCAGCCCTAGAGGATGATTCAGTTGTGCCAAGATAGGACAAGCAAGAACACTACTGTAAAAGTGTTCTTCATTATACCTTTTACCTGCCCACTACTCCATCATCTAGAGGCATTGTAAATTTCTGATAAACCTCAAGGTAAATTTACAGCTCTGGCATCTGCTAAATCATTTACATGTATACACTACAAGGTCAGCTATGTTGTGCTTGTGATGATTGATTCTGTGCTTTTAACATTCCAGCTGACAGATAATACAGTTCAACAGATTGGAAAGATATTGTGCCCTTAACTGTCTGGCTTCTGTGATAAAATAATACATTAGATAAATTACATATATTATGTTTTGCATTGATGTCTCAGCACAGTTTTATATTTTTGGTATTACCACTAGGTAAGCAGCCTTCACAATATGCCATTATTTACACTCATGCAGTATCTTTGAGGGTAGCATCCAAGAGCTGATGTCATTCTAGCCCGGCAAAAAAAGCCTCCAGCATATTATAAACATATAAAAGGAAATGTTCTTAAGAAGGCTGTCAGGTCCCTGCCTTTTTGAAGCCTATGAGCCACATGGCAACCAGTGGAGTCAATGGAAATCTTTCCATTAACTTCAGTGAGCTTTGGATTAGTACTTTCTGTGTCTGTCGTAGTTCTGATCAGCCACTATACAAATGTTAATGAGATGAACTGAACAACACCCTTAGAAGCTGCAAAGACAGAAGATATTTTTTCATCCATCCATTTCTGACAAGGGTGAAGTGCCATGATGGAGGAATATAAGGAGATACCACACAGTGTGTCAACATGGGAAATGAAATTGCTCATTATACTCTTAAAAAATCCTAAGGGACTTAGATGGATGAGTTTCTACTGGTCCCTAATAATTCCTCTTAAGAATAAATCCATAAGAAGAATTAGAATGGCGATAATGACTGAGGTTGATACACATTTGCTGAAATTTCTTTCCTATCAGGAGCATGCCTATATGCTTTTAAACATTTTAGTACCACTCCTGAAGTGGAAAACCACAAATGAATACTTGGAATTAAGTAAAGTGACCACAGATAATCATTTTGAATTCTAAAAAAACCCCTATTTTCTCACAATGCTGACGCAATGCTATAGGAAATTCTGGATAATAAAGAAATAAAAATGAGTTCAAATTTTTGGCATGTTTTTGGAAGAAATGTTCTTCTAACAGTATTGAAAATAATGGTATGGATACTGAGCCTTGTGAAGTTTCTATGAAAAATGTTCATGTCATGTCATATTTAGGAATACTATTTCCTAAGCATTCACTCTTGGCCTCTATCACAGAGTGGCTTAGAAAAACTGGATGTCTTGGTTCTCAGTGCAAACCCTGAACTGTCTGCTACTGGGTCAAACAGCACATCTTAAATGTAGCGATTTTTCAGGCAGCAAGACAGAAAATAAGGAAGATAGTGCAAAGACATTTAAAGACAAACAGAACAGTTGTGCATTAGGTGGAGGTGTCTCATTGACATCCACAGTTCATGTTACTCTTTTGGAACAGAAAACACCCTGAAAATATAGCAAAAAACCAGCATACTGAAAGCAATAAAGCTTGAATAGAATTAACATTAAGCTTAAGGTAAATAGTCCCATATGTCTATGCTTGGTAAGATTTTGTCCATTAGGTTGTCATATGCCGAGATCATATGTCTTGAAATATAGATATTGTTTACATTTTGGAAAGCTTACAAATTGCTGTGTCCCTCCTTCAAGCAGGAAAGCCTCAGTGGAAGAAGTTTCTCACTGTTCTCATGTTAAAACTTCCTGTGTAAAAATAGAAAAATATCATGATACCTATTAATTTTGTGAACCTTCAAATAATTTCCTAACGTGAAAAGAGAGGACACTTCAGAAAACAAAAATCTTCAGACTATTATAACATGAATTATGGGTGATATCATGTTTATTTATTATTGATTTCATGTTTGTTTATCTGTTACATTTCTGAACTGATTTTCTTCCAATATGTAGTATATTTTTTTAGTATACAAGCAATTAAAATATCTTTGTCAAAATTGTGAAAAAGTGAAAAAATACAGTTAATTTGTGAGCAAGATGTGATTAAAAAAACTTTATTTTAACACAAGAATAACTGGATGAAATTCTGATATAACTACACTGAATACCAGACTGAATTAATTCTGTAATTTTGTTGGAATATGATAGATACCATGCAGGAAAATTAATTTGGAAATTTTAAACATACAGAGGCTGACATGCCCTGTTGAAAGAATTAATGAAGTCACATGAAAAATTTAAGAGAACTGTTTGAGTATCAAACACTCCCTTCACTCCTTGACAACTAGAAAGAAAAGAAATTTCTTCTAAATGGAAAACCGCTAGCTTTGAGGTATCCAGAATCACACTGTATCTACATTGCAAGCCCACAAGTGAAATATTTTCACAAGAAGTTAGTATCAGCACTGAAATACATATTTTAAAAAGAAATTTACATAATAAACCTATTATTTTTCTCCAGAGTAATTTATTGCCCATCTTAATATGCTTATGACCATAAATAAAAACCTAAGAGCTTGATAATGATGTCAGCATTTCATGCAATCTGTTATCTCTTATGTATTAATCTTTCCTTGTTTTGTGACTTAGCATCAAGGGTTTTGCCATAATTTCAACAAAATAATTTTTAGAGCCATATAATTTGCTCTTGCTCTTCTAGTGAGCCTCAGAATAAATCATCCTTTATGTTATTGATACCAAGTCAGACATGTCTTTGGAATGCTGTGTTTACACACTTAATCAGAGTTTCTGGTGGTCATTTGTTTACTTATTTCACTCAAAACAGCAAGAGCAAAATGATATACTAGACCTCAAATCTTCTTTAACACTGAAGTGCTGCAACCTGTTGGTCATCTGTCCATGGATGATAGCTAAGTCAGCATAATCATATCATAGGATTGTCTCTTCTCCATTTCACAAAATGTTTTAAACATGATGAACTTTCTGTTCATCTATGTAAGGCAGATAGCAAAGCCTGACAAGATACCCTGTATTAATTCAAGAGACAAATTCTTCCTTAGGAATGACCTTCCTATTAAAAATTTGAAACAGCAGCAACACATCAATGCAATCAGCGCAACAGTAAAATAAAAATGGTGTTTTGCTTATATAACACATATGGTTATTTGGGAATTTTATAGGAAGTTAAGTTTTAGAAATAAGTAATTTTTCCTATGTGGGCTTCCCTGCTGTGACTGCTATGTGCACAAGTTTGTTTCCATGTGCATCTTGCAGGAAGGCAAAAGACTGTGGCATTTTGACTTTGGCTAGCAGAGAGTCCCCCACCTAGCTGCTCGCTCATTCTCCTTCTTCAACAGGATGAGGGGAAAAAATAAGGTGGAAAACTATGGATCAAAGGAAGGACATTGAGATCATTTAACAATTAAAATCACAGGAAAAAGAGACTCAGCTTAGGCATAATTAATTTAATTTACTGCAAATTCAAAATGTAGTAGGAAGGTGAGAAAGAAAGACCTCACCACACTCCCCCTTTTCCCAGGCTCAATTTCACTACTTCATTCCTGACTCCTTTATGTCCTTCTCTCAGCCCCAAGTGACACAGGGGAATGGAGAATGGGCACTGTGATCAGTCCATATGAGCTCCTCTCTATTGCTCCCTCCCTCTCCCCTTTTTCCTCTCTGCCAGTCTTTCAAAGTAAACATGCCCCAGCATGGTGTCCCCACTGGCTGCAGCTCCTTCAAGGAGTCTTCTCCAGCATGGAGCAGCATGGCTACAGCTTCCTTCAGAACACATGCACCTGCTCCCTGTGGTGTCCTCCATGGACAGCACGGCCCCGCCATGGGCTGCAGGGGTACCACCTGTGTCACCGCAGGCTCCTCCACAGCTTGAGGGGGACTCTCTGCTCCAGGGCCTGGAGCATCTCCTCCACCTCCCTCAGTTCTCATCTTGGCGTTCACAAGGTTGTTTGTCTCATCTGTTTTTTCCTCACCACCTTTTGTGCAGCATTTTTGCCTTTTCTTACCCACGCAGTCCCCGCGGTGGCCTGGCCCTGGCTGTGGCTCAGCCGCATCCTACGGTGGGTGGTTGGATCCGGCTGGAACCGGCTGTGTCCGGCTGGGACCGGCTGTGTCCGGCTGGACCCGACTGTGTCTGGCTGGAACCAGCTGTGTCCGGTTGGAACCCACTGTGTCCAGCTGGAACCGGCTGTGTCCGGCTGGAACCCGCTGTGTCTGGCTGGAGCAGCCCCAGCCTTCCCTCACAGAGCCCCCACAGCCCCCAGTGCTGCCGGGGCCTTGGTGTGGGGACTCTATAAAGCGCCTCTGGAGCACATGGAACCAGCAGCTCTGAGCACAGACATCCTCTTCAGACTGGCAAAAGCCACTTCCTTGACTAGTGGAGAATCTTTAAAGTATGCTTTAGAGGCTTACGTATCTTCTAGACACCTTAATGATTTTCTGTCACTATGGATACAGCCTGCCTGCAACTCAGTGTAGATACAGTGTGCCCAGAGAAGTGAGGCTCTGCAGTATTAACCAGGATGATTTTTTTGTAACTGCACTGATCACTGTATGATGGGGCCTGGGACCCAGGAAGGATGTTGTCAGGAAACTGTCATGGCTTGTCCAGCCCTCAGACTGCTCCCCTGATTGCTACATTGGTATGGACATGCTGGTCAGTAATGACATTACCAGGGAAGACCTGGAGTGTACCAAGCATGACTACAAGACTTGTGGCAATGGTCAAGGGCATGATGGCCCACAGTTCTTTCTCTGTAAACCTCCTGGGTGAGAGGGAAGAGCTCAAAGATGATTGGAAGGATCCTATGGGTAAATAACTGTTTGCAGACCTGGTATCATCATCAGGAATTAAGCTTTCATAACTATTTTTGAGGATTTGAGGACTCCTAGGAAGATAGAGGACCACCTGAGCAAGTGGGGCAAAATTGTCTTTGCCAGCTGGCTGGCCAACCTGCTGAGGAGAGCTTTCAGCTAGGAAAGATGGAGAAAGGAGATGATGATCAACTATCAGATGAGGAAATCAGAGATGAGTGGCAAGCAAAGGACGAAGGGTGATGTGGTCAGGAGAGATACAGTGATCAAATCAAAATCATCATGGTAATCATGATGGTAATCATTGAAACAGGCCTGAAGACACTATTTATGATGCCATAAATAAGGGAATGATCAGAGGGCTGCATTATGGGAGAAGATGTCACACTTCTAGGAAATCAGCACAACTATGGGCTGTACACTAGTTCATGTAGCATGGGGAACAAGCAGGAGGAATTAGAGGACCGTGTGCAGTCTCTAGGCCTCTACAACGCCTATTAAAAGAAAGTACTCATTCTGATGATTCATATGTACTTTATAACTTTGTCTCATCCACAATACTGTTGTTTCAATGATATCCCAATGAAGTGGTGCTAAACTGAACTGTTGCAAATTCTTAGACTTTGATCTAGCTTCTTTTGTTCTCTGATGTTTTGAATGACTTCTCTGTGGCTATAGCGAAGGATGAGCTGTATGAGTGTTGTTAAGTTGGGTGGAAAAAAGAGATAGTGGGAAAGAACAGATGTCCTTAGAGATAGCATTCTTTTAAAGTTAGGAGGACTATAACTGACACAATAGAAAAGGTTTCAATCACAAGAACCTTTCTTCAGATTTAAACTAGAATCCTTAATCAAAATGACCTCATCCCATTTACACTGTCAAATATGACTAAAGATACACAGAGTTAATTTTTAAAGACAGAGATCACATCTATAAAAAATAGGGCTTTTGCAGATTAGTCCAGATTTTGAGGCAGCTCTTTTTCAATGAAGTTCATTCTTTATCAGTGTACTGGATCTGACTGAGCTGGAGCTCATTTTCACCACAGAAGCCCTCACAGTGCTGTGCTTTGTATTGGTATCTAGAAAGATGTTGATTACACACCAGTGTTTTGGCTACTGCTGAGCAGTGCTGGCACAGAATAAGTACTGTCTTGCCAGGTGGGCAAGATCTTGGGTGGGGAAAGAACCAGGACAGCAGACTCAAACTGTCCAAAGGGACATTTCATACCATATGATGTCTACTCAGATGCAAAAGCATTCATTAATACAATGCTTGTCTTCCAGAGCAACTGCTACACGTACTTAAGGCCTGCTTCCCAGGAAGTGGCTAATGGGAAGAAGAGAATAAAGCTTTTGTTTTACTTTGCTTCTGTGCCCAGCCATTGCTTTTGAGTTATTAAACTGCCTTTGTCTTTATCCATGAGGTTTTTCCATCTTATTGCTTGGCACCATGGATAAGAGCCTGGATCCATCCTCTGATACCTTTCAGGTACTGACAGACATTGACAAGGTGCCCTCTCAGCTGTCTCGTCTCAAGTTTGAGCAGGCCCAGCCATTCTTTGTAAGAGAGATGCTCCAGTCCTTTAATCCTCTTTGCAGACCTCTGCTGGACCTGCTCCAGGGGCTTCTGGGCCTTCTTGTACTGTCCAGATGCCCAGAACTGGATACTCCAGATGCAGCCTTACTGAGGCTGGGTAGAGGGGCAGGATGACCTCCTTTGAGCTGCTAGAAAAACTATGAGGAAAATGTTTTTATGAACATCTCTATAGCCTATTTCCATTCCAACAAAGAGCTAAAACGGATTTAATGTCTTGTTCTGGAGAAATACTGAGAATGCAATCTCTCTGCCTTTTTCTGTTACTGCAGACGTGCATACACACCCCTTGTGAAGTGTGGACTTTGCTCCTCAGTTTGAATGGGCTTCATAAGGACACACATGCACACACACCTTAGAGTGACTCAGGCAGAGAGTTCTCTAAGAGTTGTCATTTTGCAAGAGGAAAGGACACTCTTCATATCTCCTGTAGACTTTTTCTACCTTGAAGGATTTAAGAATCATCCACGATTTCAAATTTCTGAAAAAATAAAGAATTCATCCAAGAAATAAACATGTAACATTGACACCAGGAGGCTAGGACAATCTTCTGGAAATGAGGAGTTTTATCAAACTGGTAAATATCTAATATAAAACGTAGGTGGTGAACAAGGAGCAGAATTACAATGGATTACAAAGGAGCAGAATTACAAGTTGCCTTCTCAGCAGAGGTGCCTGGTCAGTAAACTAAGAAAGCACAGTTCATCCTCTGGTCTCACTCTCTTAGCCTTTAACCATTTCTAGAATGGAAAAACAGCTTCTGTAATGATGCAGAATGCCTGGTCAACACCACCCAAAGCAGCTTTAAAATAATATTGTCATGGAAATGTAATCTCCTAGACCACATAATTTCCTTTGAATAGCACATGGCATACAATTCAGGTTCTTTGCTTTCTTGATGGGAGCTGTAACTATGTGCCACTAAACAGAGGGGAAGAGGATTGGACTTAGCTTGGTTAAGCTTGGCACAAAATTGTGCTCATGTTTGCAAAGGCTTCTGTTTATACAGGGCACCTTGCACAAGCTCAGCATCTACCTAAGCCACACAATGGAACACAAGTACAAGTTTATGCTCAGAGTTCTCTAAATTCATCTAAATGTTTTAAGCATGTACAAAATGGGAAAAGTGCAGATAAAGGAAGACTGCATGTTAATGAAGCATTTAAGCTGTTAAATTTTGTCTGCCTCAATGAAGGAATATATGAAAATATTTGAAAAAAACTAAATAATAAAAAAGAAATGGCATGAGGCTACTGAATGTGAAACTGGGGGCAGATATGAATTTAAATACAAAAAAAGTTGAACAATCTGAGAAGTAAAATTGTCTACATAGAGGTTGGGCAGTTGGTAGAGCAAATACAAGTATTTTACATGTAATTATGATAGTTGTTACTGCTAGTAGAGAGCTCTGCATATTTAGTCTGTGATGATTTTAGTTACTTTAACTCATCTGCATTAAAAAAAGCACAAGTATTTATTGAAACAAGTGTGGGAGAAATATTAAAAATATGCATTTTATGCTTATATTTTTAAAGAAAACTCTCAGGTCTAGAGGGATTTTGAAGGTTGCAGGGAATTTTTTAATAAGCTTTGACAGGAAAAGGGCATTTTTATCTTATGAGGGCTACATGTCATACTAAATGCGCTCAAATCCAGAGTTTGTAGATAAGGAACAATTAAAGAGACCCCAATTATTATTAAATTTCATCATGTTCAGAGGCAAAAAGACATAAAGAAACACCCACTGTGCTTTAGAGGTATAAAATAACTATTAAAACAGAACTCAGGTCTCCCCAAGATGAATTCTATTGGTTCTACTTAAACATTCAGAAAGATCTAACAGAAATTAATAACTTACTTTCAGATATCTAAAAAGAGCTACAGAAAAAATAACCCTTCTTTGGTTTTAAAGTCACACAATCAAAAACTTGGAAATAGCTACATTAAGGTTTCCTGTGCTCTCTCAGTTTAATTCTTTTTATTCTTTTTTTGTCCTAAATTTATTCAGTAGTAAGCAAAGCAGGCAATGATACATGCAACTACTTTTTACGTAATTAACAGATTTTACGGTATTAACAGGTATTTGTACTAACATTTATTTGTTTATTGACACTGAAATTGTGGGTGGAATAACAGTCTTGAGAAGACTTTCTTTTCAGCACCTATTAGTATGCTAGGATTGAGCTCATATATTAAATAGGTCATTCTTAGAACTGCGTTCTGTTGTTTAGGGTAATTTGCAGAGAAGACAGGTGGAGAAACACTAAAAATGAAATAATTTTAAACAAAAAAAAAAGATGAGGAAAATTAAGTGTTAATAAAGTCTTGTAATATTTCATAAGGTCTAGAAGCAACTTTGTGTTTAGTTCAATACAGCAGTAAGCCATATTATTATATATAAATGGCAATAAACATACATTGGTAACGTAAGATCTCAGAATTTAAAGCTCTAGTTCTCAATTATTCAAAAAACAATGAGTTTTTTGAATTGTCAGATACTAAATCGAAAATTGGTTTAGTTACACAATCTAGGGTATGAAGGAAGTATTTTAAAACTTGGTATTTTATCATAGCACATAATGTATTTTTATACACTCTACAATAGTGAAGTGAAAGGTAACATTTCATCTTGACATTTTATCTAGTAAGCATTTTCACAAAGTTCACACAGAAAAAAAAGAAAAAAACCTCACATCCACCTCTTTATTTTGTCCAATAATTCTGAGATTAGTGTTTATTTTTGTTTTGTTTTTAATAAGCAAGCAAAAGAATGTAAGTATTTTTAGTAAGCATCAATTCTGTATTCTGAAGTCTCTTGGGCATGTTATGTTATTTAATAACTCACTCATTAATAGAAAATGCAAGTAAGCATCTGTGAAAGAAACTCTGATACAGAAAACATAACACAATTTTAATTAAGTTTGGCAACTGAGTACTGAATTTTTATTTTAAAGGTGAGCAGCAACCTTGTTTAAACAGTGAATTTGGCAGGCAAAGTCTATTATTTAATGCATATGAGAAGTTTTGACTTCAGAACATGGAATATTTTAAAACAATGTTATTACTAGGAAAAGGAGATCTGTGTATTTTGTAATGAAGATATTTACACATCTATGATAAGGATGTAAACATAAGATAAACCCTGCTTCACACATTTTTTTTCTAAAATAGACTCCAACTGGGAGGGAACCTCATGATGCACTTCATAAGTAAACTTACCATAGATCACATATCAGGCAAGTCCTGTGGCTGAGAACAGAAATGAGGCTTAGCGCTGTGCTCCCTGGAGTAGCACTGGCAAACTCCTGACACTGATGCCAGGTTTGGTACCAGCAGAGATTTATGCTAGCACCAAAAATGCTTAAAGTGCATTTAAAATAAAATTTTCATTAGACATGAAAAATCTTAACTATTACACATTTCCAGGTCCTAGAGAGAAGAATCTGAAAAGCTAATTTATTTGCATTTGCAAGACCTATAAAGTTGGTACAACAGTGAAGGCCAACAATAATTCTAGCTAGTTCCTTATCTTTTTGAGATATTTGCCTAAATTTGGAGTTACAGTTATAGTTGGACTGAAGATCTAGTTTTATTTTTGGATTCTGGAGACCGATGCAAG
>VYZR01041114.1:15255-28640 GCA_013400675.1 Oxylabes madagascariensis | reverse complement strand
AAACCATTTGCAGACTCCTCAGTATCTTCACATGGAAAAATCTTTGCCATATTATGAATGTGCTGCCAGTCCATTTTGCAAATGGCCATGTTTGGTTACATTATTCCAGGCTCCTGAATGACCACTTCAAGAGTAATTCCACAGTAAAAGGAGCACCTTCTCCACATGCTGCAAGAACAGACTTGCCTTCTTCTCTTTATCCAATACTCTCTCCTGCTGGTTTTGTAAGTTCTGAGCTGTGATTAAATATCAACAACAGCATTGGCAAGAATGGCATTGTCTAGAAAGTCTTCACTTCTGAATACATTTAAACTCTTACCATTTGGATCATCTTGTGTCAGGGTGTTTTGCAGATAACCACAGGTTAAGAAACAGTTCCTATCACCTGTTTTGAATCTAAGCCCCCCAAACCTTTCACTGGAAGGCACAAGAATTCCCTTTTTACTACTCTATCAATAGCACTCTTGATTTCATAAGCCTTTACCACGTGCCATCAATCATAATTTCCATGTTGGAAGTCCTAATGCACTTAGCTGTTCCCTGTATGGAAGCTATTTCAAGAATCTGATCACCTCTGTCAAACTTTTCAGAACCTCATCCAGTGCTAATATATTTCTGCAGTGGGTAGAGGGGTGGGATCATAGCTGCAGACAGATCACCATGCTCCGTGGAGAGGAAAGGAGTGATTTCCATCATGTTGGTCTGTTCTTTTCTTAAATGGTTCTTAATATTGACTTGACTTTGAGCAACAGGATGACATTTTTAACAGAACAATCGATTTTAATTCATAGACAACATTCAGAATAGTAATAAATTCAATCTCCTTTCTCTGTAAAATCTGTATAATTTCCCCCATATATTCTGCTGAACATCAGATCTATCTGTACTGAGTTTCACCTGCCATTGCAGTGACCATGCAGTCTTATATGGCTCTTTCCTTCTTTCTTCAAGGTCAGGCTTTCCTGAATACCTTAATATCAGTAAACACTGTCACATTCCCTAAAGAACGGCTCATTTATGAATATGCTGGAAATTATTGATTTCAGCACAGATTTCTGAAGGGCTTTATCAGTAATTTTACAGAATCACAGAATTAACTAGGTTGGAAAAGATCTTGGAGATCATCAAGTCCAATGTATGACCTAACACCACCTTATCAACTAAACCATGCCACTAATTGCTATATCCCGTCTTTTTTTAACACCTCCAGGGATGGGACTCCACCACCTTCCTGGGCAACTCATTCCAGTGCTCAATCACCAATTTTTTTCTAATGTCTAGCCTAAACTTCCCCTGGCACAGCTTAAGACTGTGTCCTCTCATGCTGTTGCTGGTTGTCTGGGAGAAGAGATCAACCCCCACGTGGCTACAACCACCTTTCAGGGAGTTGTAGAGAGTGAAATTTTACTGCTTACTCCAGTTTTCATTTTCATTTTCTGTTGTCTACACATCTACATGTGTAACAACTTTGCTTCTTATTCAGTGGATGCTTTATTTATGTAGGAGGGTTTTGAGATGGCTTGTTGACAATATCAGTCAGATTTCCCTGATGTGTGCTTATTTCTCAAACAAAAGCACAACAGGTATTATGTAATTGTAAGGTATGACTTCCCTCTGCAAATTTTGTGTTAATAATATTGCAGCACAAAACCCACCCGAACTAAAACCACCTGGACCACAGGAAAGCTAACAACAATGGAAAAAAAATCCATCTGCAGCACAGCTAAGAGTGAGGAATTCTAATGCACTGAAAAAGAAATGAATCACAGCAATGAAACGGCCTTTTAACTAGACATGGATTGTTAAATTATTAATAGTGTAGAAAAGGAACATTTATTCAATTAATACTTTTGTTCTGTCTTTAAAAGAAAGCCAGATAAGATGCATGGGTCACATAGGAATAAAGAAAAGATTTTTAATTCACTAGCAACAGAGAAAGATATTAGACAACATTGCAACCAAAAAAGCATCTTACAGGTGCATAAGATGTTTCCAGTAACACTTAATTGTTTTCTGAGGAAATATCTGCTCTCCTAATTTGAATTTTATTTATTTATTACAGTGACAATAAAACTGTAGATGACTGAAAACACTGATTTTTTGTTTTTTGGGGTTTTTTTGTCACCATTCCAGATGAGGAAATGGAGTGTTAATTGATTAGTCTGATTCCAGTCAGAAGTAAATTAATCAAAAACTATTTCAGAATCAATAAATAAAGAATTAAAAGACAGAATTATAGTTAATCTCAGTCACATTTTTTTTTAAAAAATACATTTTTTCAAACAAGATGGGATGGATTTTTTTTTAAATAATGTAGATCTCTAGATAATATTGATAATTTAAAGAATATATATATTTTAGAAAATATTTTAGATAGTATATTTTTGTTTACAAAAGTCTGTTCACCCAATGGATACTGTATCATTAAGGAATTAAATATGTGCTATTAACATAATAACTCAATGTCATCCTGTAGCAAAATGACTGAATGAATTTGCACTTGAGTTCACTAACAAGAGATACACAACTGGAAATCCAGACACAGTAGTGGTGAGACTGTTAATGTCTTACTATGACCTCTTGATGCTTCCTTATACAAAAGATTGTAGGGGGAAACATGGAAGTCTCACAAAAGAGGCAACATAAAAATAATTAAAGGATTGTAGAAAGTGTGAGAAGAAACATTCTACATAAATTGGAACATGTGTCAGGTGCTTTTGCCTTGAATAAAATGAAAATCTGTGAAAATACACAAACTCAGTAACTTATCTCTGTAATTTTCCATTAACCCATGATTAATCCACTGATGTTTGAATAGTTAATTGGGATGACTTCATTAGGACCTTTTCTAGAGTCATAAAGTATATGGATATTTCGTCAGCTGAGAGAATTAGGATCCAGGTTAATGTGGTTTTACTGAATTAAATATCACCTGAGTTTGATTTTCTCTATGTATTCCTTTGGGTAAGATAAGAAGGAATCATCCAACTTCACTCTCACGGCAACAAAAAATGTACCTGTTTTCCATATTATCTGGAGCAACTAATCAAAGCATCCATTTGTTTCAGACACATATATTATCAATATTGGGATAATGTTTACTTTCCAAAGTATGTTATATAAAACTACTTGCCATTCTTGTGGGATACATTGGTGACAGGGTCTTCTCATCTTGAATATAGATTAAGATTAATACAATGAAAGTACAGATTTTTTTCATGAATATAAGACCCCAAAACTTTTTTTGATTTTTCTTCATACCTTTTTGTTCAATATATATCTGCTTGTCTACACAAGGACTTGTTTGTTCAACACTGTGAGTTTTACCTTTTCTGCAGAACAACAAAAGAACCCAAACAAATAAACAGTGGGAATATTTAGTGTTCTGCTACTAAGAAATAACCTAAATGGATCATGCTCATTTAATTTTTTTCCTTTATCCAGTTTTGCAGACTGAGAACTTCTTACTACATGAAGAGATATAGTAAGAAATTTTCAAACATGGCAATATTTCATTCAAGGAACACTTCTTTGCTAAAGTGCTGAAGAAATATTTTGCTTTCTATCAACCTCTGACGAATCACAAATGCTGCTTCCTAGTAGGCTGCACTACTCAGATTGCTTCAGAGTCCATCAGCTGGGCACTTAACAGATGGAATAGCCAATCTCAAGTTTTTTGGCACAGTCAGGAGTTACAGAACATTATACAGCCAAGAACACGGCAGCCTTGGGAAGTCTATATTCAAGCTTTAAAGAACCTGGAAACATCTTCAAGGCATCCTTGTTCCACATGTTCGTTGTGCTAGTCCTAATCTGAGGAATTCCCAAGAATGCTCCCACTTCTGAATAAGATGTGTGCACTGTTTAATTTTGGAAAAATCATAGGATATTCTGATTTCCTGAAATTATTTTAGTATTTATTTTCCACTGTCAATATCTTTGAAGGTTTTTTATTTGTTTGTGAGATTGTCTCAGATCAAAACTAAAATATTTTGAAATGTTGGACTTTTTCAGACAATGGAAGTTCCGTGTTTTATCTAGTATCTAATCATTATTACTGTGGTCATGATCCTTTTCCTTTGAGTATTGTCCTCTTGCTCCTCTAATGTGTGAGGAATGGACAAAGAAAAGGCGATAAATAGCTCCATCTGAAACAAGGGGTTTTGTCTTTAATGTGAATCGCATGTTTTCAAATAGAATAATTGCAGAGCTCGCAGTTGCATCGGGCAACACTGCCCAGGGAACATTCTCATTCTATGACAGTCTCTAACAGAAACATCTGCCTGCAATTTGTTACTTAACTGAGACTACCAAAGTGGTATTTCAACTAAACTAGCACTGAAGAATAAAATGGGCATAAATATTGATATCTGTGTGCAGTACCTGATGGCTGTGACAGAAGTCCATCTGCATTCCTTTAATCACAGAGACAAATTCTTTGGTATATCAGAAGAACATTTTACAAAATTTGCATATAAGAGAATGAATATCCTAACCAGAAATTAACATTTTAAGACAGAAACTCTTCTCTTGTGGTATTTGGCACTAAATCTTTAAAAAAAATGGATGAAGACTTCCCCAGATGAGTAGGCCAACTGGAAAAGGGGAAAACAATTGTGCTGCTTCTGTTATTCAGGCTGAGCTCAATATAAAATTTAAATCAATGACATGAAACAGTGAATCGTCAATTCCATTTTTATCTTTTATGTTAACCATACAGGTAATAATACAAAGTCTTCTCATATCTGTATACAATGTTGTTGTTCTTTGCTAAATAGAGTGAAAATTTTGGAAAATACTTTTATAATGTGATTTTTTTGAATATGACACTGCAACATCAACTATGAAACAACCCATAAAGACTGGTCCCATTTTGGTATGAATATCCAATCCAAGTAAATTTCCAGTTTCAGGACCATTTGGCATTAATGTTCTGAGACAAACTGGAACACACCTGACATTTAAGCTTAGAATAAGACAAAAACAGAACTGACGACTACTACTACTACTACTACTACTACTACTACTACTACTACTGCTACTACTACTACTACTACTACTACTACTACTACTACTACTTAATAACCACTCAAATGAATCAAATGTTTTGACTGGCCTTAAAATGATATTATTTTTTTATGCGTGAAAATTTCTCCATTAAAGAATACATGATTAATTTTGGGGCGGACTGGGGAGGGGATGAGGTCAGGAAAGAGGCTGAAAGAGCAGTCATAACAGCAAAACATTCAGTAGGTATGCATCATGGTTTGACACTGGCCCAACACCAGGCACCCATGAAAGCCATTCGCTCACCCTCCCCCCTGTCACAGATGAGCAGAGAGAAAAAAAAGGTAACAAAGGATTCTTGAGTTGAGATAAGGACTGGGAGAAAACTCATCGAGGGCAAAACAGGCTCAACTTAAAGTTGCAAAGTGAATTTATTACTAACAGAATCAAAAGAGGATAATGAGAAGTAAAAAAAGCCCTTAAAAATAACTTTTCTCCCCCATCCCCTCCCTCCTTCCCACCGACAGCACAGGGAGACAGAGCATGGGGGTTTGGTCAGTTCATCACCGAGATTTTCTTACACTGCTTTGGGAGAGGAGTCCTTCCCCTGCTGCACTGTGGGGTCCCTTCCCACAGGAGACAGTTCTCCCTGAACTTCTCCAATGTGGGTCCACTCCCATGAGCAGCAGTTCTGCCAAAACTACTGCAACGTGAATTCTCCTCTTGGGCACACAGTCCCAAAACTGCTGTGTGTGGGTCACTCTTCCATGAGGTCAGTCGTCCAAGGACAGGCTGCTCCAGGCGGGGAGCAGAGGCCCTCCCTCTCCACTGGGTCTTCCACTGGATCACAGCCTCCTCCAGGCATCCACTCACTCTGGCAATGGCACCTCCTCCATGGGCTGTGGGTGGATCTCTGATCCCCTGTGGATCCCCATGGGCTGTGGGGGGATCTCTGCATCCCCCGTGGATCCCCATGGGCTGGGGGTGGATCTCTGCATCCCTGTGAATCCCCATGGGCTCCAGGGGCACAGCTGCTGCACCATGGTCTCACCACAGCCTGCAGAGGAATCTCAGCTCCAGCGCATGTTTTCTCTTACATGTTCTCATGTCCTCCTCCTCTCAGGGTAGAAAAAACTTTGTAACTTTGTTTCGATTTTCTTCTTTACTATGTTATCACAGAGGTGTTACCAGCCTCTCTCATTGCGGCACAGCTTTGGCCAGCAGCATGTCCATCTTCAGAGACATCAGGGATTGGCTCTGCCGGAATGGTGGAAGCTTCCAGCAGCTTCTCACAGAAGCCACCTCTGTGCCCCTCCCACCCCCACTACCAAGAACTAGGCCATGCAAAACATATACAGTATGTTATAGCTGTTTAAAAATAATGTAACATGAGACAAAGTCATTTTCTGTCTTAAGAGAAAGACCAGATTGTAATGGTCATATAAAATTATTTTTTTATTATTTTCTTTTTCTTTGTACTAAAACTAAAGATATTGATAATTTTGGCTCACTGCCATACAAGATCTAAAACATCTTACATTTATAAAAACGGTGGACTTGACAGGAAAAGAAAAAACAACTTTTTATTAAGTTGTGCAACTAAATTGATTACACTGTGGTTCTGCCCAACTTGCATTGATTCTTTGCCGCCTCCAGTGGAAGCTGTGTACAGCTGCCTGACCATAAAGACATGGAACTATTTTTTTAAAGTGATTTCAGTCTTGAGGCTGCTTTTTGAAGCTGCTGCAGTTCCCAGATTCTGACACTTATTTTATTCCAATTTAGGACATGATGCAAAGAAGTTCATGTCAGTTCTACCAAATGGTAAGAGTCCCCAAAGCTTTTGCCTCTACCCCTTGCAACACAGGTGGGACCCACAGGTAGTGACTATACCAGAAGACAAATGTGAAAATTGCCAGGGAGGTTTCCTGGCACTGGAACCCAGCCGTCAATACTGTTAAACAGGGCAGTCCCTGGAACGTGGTTAGTGTGTGATAACTCTCCTGATCGATCCCTGTGTACTGTTGGGAAGCGAGGCTGCCCAGGAAGTGTGCCTAATGAGTAGTTTGCGTAAGGCTGTCCTCTTGCTAGCAGTAAGAAGGATGGACAGAATGGATGGGGCCTATCCTGTGCCAGCTGGCTCAAGTGCCACAGACTTTATCAGTGCTTTTGAGTGCATTATATTTATTCCTGCAGATGTATCCTGTGTATTCCAGGACCTTGGCTTCCCGCAGTTGAGCTGAACAAGGATGTTTTCTCTCCTCCAAAAGGACAGCAAATTTCCATACAAGAAGAGACAACATCCACAACCCTCGGCTTGTGGATGCACAACACCGTACATTGAAAATATAGTCTGCACTTTAATATCTTTGTATCACTTCAAGTGCAGAATCAAGAAAAGCTAAAAGCTGGACTCTGAAATCTAGAGACAGTTCTTTATAATCTTCTGTTGATGTTGAATAAACTTTCTGCCTTTACTGTGGAGACATAGCTTAATCCCATTACGAAGCTGGTCACAAGGAGGCTGCCTGGGTACAGTTCAGGACTGCAGTGCTGGTTTCTGGAAGATAAAAACCTCTGGTCACAGTGAATAGGGGGCTCAGTGCTGCACAGTAATTGTAGAACTGTTTACAGCCTGAAAAACAGCTGCCTAGAAGGCGATTAACCCCGCTTCCTCCCTCAGCAGCTTTTGTAGGCACATGATCTTCCAAAGGGTGTGCTTGCCTACAAGAGGTCTCTGGAATACAGTCTACCAACGGGCCTGCTCTACATCTGATCGGTAAAAAGTCATCCAGCTCTCCACTGGATAGTCATGAGGCCTGCTCACTCAATCAGCAGTGTGCCTGCCTACTGATGACCCGCGGAAGGAAACAAGTACCTCAGCTTTTTATAGTTCTCAGTGTTTGTGCTTAGCATTCATATGCTGACGGTGAGTCATATGGGATATCCTTATGTTGCCTGAGATGGCATTTGTTTCTCAGCATAAATTTTTTAAGAAGTGGTGCAAAGACAATGTGAGATAAAATTCTCAGATTTAAAGTACACTATCAAAACATGTCATCATTTACCAGCCATGGCTCTAAAAAACACATGTGATCCACTTGTCTCTTCAAGCTAAGAACCATGGCTGTGATGAAAGATGAAGATACTCTGCTTCTAAAATTACTAAGTTCTTACATACACTGAAGCTATCCTCTTTCCTTTGGCACAGAAAGACTAGAGTAGGCCAGAAAATGTAATACACTCGATCAGCTAATGAGACATCAGCTAGAGCTTTTACTTGTAATCTTAATTTGATGTAGAAAGAGATTCTGTGGCTGCAGCTACATAACTCTAAGTGAACAGACAGCAGTCCACAGTGAACCCACATGTAGCAGGCTCAGAGCTGCACCGTAGTTATGGAAGGTAGCTTCATAGAATGGCATTAACCCCTGCCCTCACTTACCTGCTTAGAAGTTCAGAATCTGGTCTATGTTAGTGTATTCCTGTAGGCAATAGTCTACAGTTGGAGAGGTTTGACTTGCTTCACTGAGGCACACTTTACTGTGTAAAACAAAGTATCTCTGAAAACCTAAATACAGAATAATTCAGAGGAATGATGTCTGGAGATTTCAGGAGGTATCCTGAAGACCATGAAAAGCATCTAAAACAGTGAGACTATCCTCTCAAGACTTAAATTTCTTCCTTCTGGTTCAGTAGGATTCCCAAAGGAGCTTTGTGTTGGTGCAGCACTGTTGCCCTGCTGCAGCACTGCAAAGCTGATTGAACATAACTTTAAAACTGGCTCAATAACTGATGCATTTGCCAACTCAGAGCTGTCTTTAGCCTTGAATTTACAGGCAGAGAAAAGTTCTAGCCAAAAATCTGGTTGGGGATTTTTGTTGTGTTTTTTTTTTTTTTTAAACTTACTACCAAACATCAAGCCNCTATCCTCTCAAGACTTAAATTTCTTCCTTCTGGTTCAGTAGGATTCCCAAAGGAGCTTTGTGTTGGTGCAGCACTGTTGCCCTGCTGCAGCACTGCAAAGCTGATTGAACATAACTTTAAAACTGGCTCAATAACTGATGCATTTGCCAACTCAGAGCTGTCTTTAGCCTTGAATTTACAGGCAGAGAAAAGTTCTAGCCAAAAATCTGGTTGGGGATTTTTGTTGTGTTTTTTTTTTTTTTAAACTTACTACCAAACATCAAGCCGGCTCTGGCTGCAGTTCTGATGAAACATTTGGGAACAGTATCAAAGTTCTTCAGTTTTGGTTGCAGTGATGATTAATGGGATTTTAATCTTGTTGGCATTTGCATCAGGTAGGAAGTGGGGAAAGCCCTTAAAATGCTCAATTGGCTTTAATACCCCTAACATCTGTTCAAGTTTTTGTACTAGTTATATATGTTCTCTGGCTGATTTCAGTGCTATAGGAATTCTTACTGCCTCATCTTTAGTCTCCCTAGCAGCTGTCATTGGGCATTGCCTCTGAGAGTTGGAGGCTCACAGAGATGACCAAGCCAGGTGCATAAATATTATTTTATACTAATGTACAATACATTATATTAAAAACATTCTGCATTTTCATTAGCTTGGAACAGAGATTTTGGAAAGTATCATCTGTTAGATGTAATGTGTGCATTTTTCTATACAGATTTTAAAAGTAACTATCACACATGTAGATTCCATGTGTGTGGTCAACATTTTGTGCATTGAATTGCCATGTCAACCAACTGATACCCACTCAACCCAGCAGAATTACCAGCCCCATCTCATTCCATAATAGTAACCTCTACAGGGATTGGTGTGTAACTTGAAGATTAAATACTGCTTTTCTTTTGTGAGGAGTGAAAAGTCTGGGTTTTGAACCAAGAGTTTCGTAAATTGATGTGATGTACAAGAAAAAAAACNTGCTTTCAAACCAGCACAGTATTTCAAAATATTTTTGAGGTTCTGAGGTCAATAAAGAGCAATGCAAGAAGCATTTATTTAACTTAGTCATATAAGTGTCCATTGGAATTTTCTTCTAAGCATACACTCAGTTCATGAGCCTGATTTAGACAATCAGCTCTGCTCTGCAATCACTTCAGAAAATGTTGCACTTGTTTTATTAAATATAGATAGGAACCCTTATGTCTGTTATAATCAGCTGAAACAAGAGCATGCTTAAAACTGTAGGGCTCTTAGCATGAAAATTTCACCAGTCTTAGACAACAGAACGAAAGAGAGCACATTTTCTTGTTTTCATGAACACCATGTAAGTAAAGGAAGTCAAGATATCTTTCCTTTTCTGTCTTAGCATGGCATACTAGAACGGAATACTAGAATGGAATTGGTGAAAACAGTGACTAATGTGTGTTATTTAACAAAACTAGAAATTCTGCCTGGCATTCGTTCCAAATTCCAAATGTAGTGCCTTTGTTTCATAACCAAGGGAACAGGGAAGAGTACACTGGCTAAAACTATCCACCAAAGCCTGCATTTGATCTCTTTTGCGTATGCTTACTTCATGAGGTCCTTATCCTGAGGATCACAGTGTTTAGTTTAAAGACAGCTCATTTTTAATAACATTGTAGATCAATCTATGGGTAGATTTTGATTGTGGAAGAGTTAACTAACTTGATGTCTTGTAAAAATAAGATTAAAAAAAATTCCCATCACTTTTAAATGAAAACCACTCTTCCAGAACAAGCCAAAAAAGCTAATTGCATAGCATTAACTGCAGGGATCTGCTCTCTCAGGTACATGTTGTCTTTTGAGACTGAGTTTTATATGTCCCTCTCCACCTTCTTTCATGGAAAGCAAGCAGGTTTTTGTCCTGGCAGGGAAGGTGTGTTCATCTTTCATCTCTGCCTGAAGAGATTAAGACTTACATCTTGTAATTCCTGGAAGAATGCTTTCTTCACCATCCTGGCTGTTTAGTGTTGACAAGAGTCAGGCGCTTCCCGGCATCCAGGGAAGAAGTCCAAGAACCTGTGAGCAGCCATGGCAAACAGGGCACCTACTCAATTTAGAAGCCTCAGGAGTCACATTAAGGGTGGATGGAAGGCTTAGGGATTGTAGTTTTGACAATATATACGCAGAGTAGGAGCTTGGTAGCATATAGGCAGTTATCATCTAGATGGCTAGCTTAGATGGAGCCCTAAGAAAATATACTTAAGAAAATATAACCTGTTGGAATATTGAATTACCATCCTAAACCTATCAGTGGGAATTTGAATTTAATTCTATTGAAGTCATGGAAGGTATTATACATCTTTGTCTAATTCAATGTAAACAAATCACAATAGACCCTTGCCTCAGAGTCTGCATGCATAAAAAGTCAACAAAGTGTTCATCTACCTCATATCTCAGCTAATACCTTCATTGTACTTTGAGTCTGTGTTTATTTTAGTAAATTTAAAAGGAGTATTCCTGAGCATTGGAATTCAATTGTTTATGACATTAACTTGTCTTTGGTGTGTCTTAGGGCAGTTCCAGCTATCCTATTCTCAGAGTCATGGTAGAGCTATCACATAAGAGGGACTAATGCAGTTTCTGCTAATGTCCACTGTCTTTTCAAAAGGAAGACAGCTACATAAACCACATTATTCAACAATTCGTTGGTTTTTCCTTGACAGCTGGTCTCCATGCCAGACATAACAGGCATGTCTGGGTACATCTAAGATAGTAGAAAAGATGCAGTCTAGCATTCCTGACTTGGTGTGTATTCAAAACACAGTCTGCTGCTTCCGTACACAATGGTGACCAAAAACGACATGGGAATTGCAGCTGTAAGGAAGGGGAGAATCCATTCAGGTTTTTAGCTGAAATCCTCTTTCAGTTTTGCAATTGCATCTACCTTTTTCCAAAGAGATTATTCGGGTGAAGGAATACTTGTAATGTAATCTTAGGAACAGAACACCAGGCTGTATTCTGCCTGCCTCGTTTTCCATCTTCTCTGTCTCCAATTGGTGACCTCAATGTGTCAATATTTGGAATGACTAACATGTAAATACAGCCATACCAAGTTATGTCATGCAAAGGGACATTCTTTCTCACTGTTGAACTGATTGTTCAATTTCTTTTTTCCCCGAGTCTTAAGGTGACTGGAAACAAACCATGAAGCCAAGAGGAGGAAGGATTCTGGAAACCTGACAAAGCAGTCTTGCTCAGTCTTGCCTCTGGATCTCTTTCTTCATCATGTGGGTTTTTTGGGGTTTTTTTTATGTTTTTGCACCTTCACTGTGACAGCACAGGCTGAGCTTTTTGCAGCTAGAGACATGTGCCGTTCACACATTGGTTTTGAAGATAAATCGATTAAAACGATGAAGTAGTTGTGGAGCCCAACTGCAGACACCACAGAGAGACCCGGGCGGTGAGTTTGTGGCCGCCTCACCCGGGAGCGGGGCAGGCCGGGCCGGCCCTCAGCGCTCAGGGGCGCGGGGCGCGGCACCGGAGAGGCGACACCGGGAGTTCCGCCGGATCGGGTTTCAGCCTCCCCCGCCGCGCCCCGAGGGGCTACGCGGGGAGGGCGGCAGCCTGTGTGCGCCCTGGGGAAGAGCTCTCCCTGGAGGGGCTCGGCGCTCTCCGTTGGCTGCCCCGCGCTTCCAGCGCCCTTCGCTCAGGCTGTCAGCTCTGCTGAGGGCCCGGCAGCTGCGGGAGCGGACGGGGCGCTCCCGGCGATGGCACTGCCTTCGTCGTCGTCCTCCTCTTCCTCCTCCTCCTCTCCCGGCCCCGCTGGGAGCGCTTCCAGGCAGCGCCGCGCCGGGAACCCAGGAAGCCGCCTCGCCACCCGGGACCGCCCGTGCCAAGAATCGGCGAAAGAGGCGGCACGGCACGCCCGCTCGCTCCCTCTACCCGGACCCACACCAGCCGCGTCTTCGCGGGCTTCCCGGCCGGCGGGAGCAGAAATAGCCTTCCCCTTCCCCGGCAGCTCGCCCCCGCCCCAACACCTCCCCTTCCCCGCCGCAGCCGGGCCNCCCCCGCCCCAACCCCCCCCCTCCCCCGCCGCAGCCGGGCCCGGAGTTCCCGGTAAACAGGCGGCTTCCCCGCCCGCCCCCCACGGGGCTGCGGCCGCGGGCCGGGGACCCGCCTGACGAGAGCTGCGCCAGGGACATCAATATTTCAGTGGCTCCTCTGCGCGGTTCTAATTAAAGGCTCTNNNNCGGGAGGGGAGAGAGGGCGGGAAGGGGGGGCTTGTGCAAGCAGCGACGCTCCCGAGGTTGCCAAGTGGACTTTTATTGTTTTCCACCCACTTCCAAGTCGATACTATCTGCCGTCTCATGTCCATCCTATAGCCTATATAAGCGGCTGCGCTGGGACTGGCGGCGATGGAGTAGTTTGTGGATACGGCGGGGGGGCAGGGGCGGGGGGGGGGCGGGGGGGGCAGGCGCGGGATACTCGGACTCCCTGCCGCT
>VYZR01041114.1:0-15178 GCA_013400675.1 Oxylabes madagascariensis | reverse complement strand
AGGGACGGGAGGGGAGCGGGCGGGCCAGCCGCGGAATACTCGGACTCCCTGCCGTTTGGCGGGCTGCTGTCGTCCAGGGAGAGGCTCCCGGGGGGAAGACACCTCGGCTTTTGGGACAGAGATACAGGTAACGCGGTCGGCGAGCGCCAGCAACCTCCTTCCCCTCTGTGTCCCTCCCCAAGCCTCCCTCCCCGCCGCCCCGCCGGGCCGAAGCGCTGCGTGCGGCGGGACCGGTGACAGCCCGCGGGCGGGAGCGGCCGCTGCCGGACCCCACCGAAGTTGGCAGGGCAGAGCCGCCGCACGGAGCGGCCCTGTGTGAGGGGCGATCAGTCGTCCGAAGGGGAACGGCTCCGGGCACGATGCTGGCCGCCGATCCNAGCGGCCGGAGCTCCGCGCACCCCCCGCCCCGTCCCGCTCCGCCAGCCCCGCGGCCCGGAGCGGTCCGTGCCCCCGCCTTGGGTGACCTGCCAGGCGCTCTTCCCCTCAGCTGATGTTTCCGATTTCACCCCCACGAGTCTCCCCACCTTCGATCCACCCCCAATTTTCTCTTCCAGTGAAACAGGAGACCACACGAAGCAGCGGATCCTTCCTCTTCATCCCCTCATGCACTCTTCAGGTCGGACTGCAATGAGTGGACTGAGGTCTTCTGGGCTGCTGGGGCTGGTACTTCTAATGCTTTCAGCAGGATACTGCAAGGAAAAAACGGACTTCACAGATCTGAAGGACAAGCAAAGTCTCTTAAATCTCATCATGGAGATCATTCAGGAACTGAAAAGGTACCACCTGGAGAAGGACAGTGGGATGCAGTACTTCTCCAAGCATGACTATAACTTGGATCGAAGGGAAGTGGCTGACTATGGAGGATACCAGGATGAGCAGAGAGTTGGTAAGTCACGGTCCATTTTTTTTCCCTGTGGTGCCTCGGTGAATGAGATAGTGCATCAGGTTACTAATTTTGTATTAAGAATTCACCACTCAAAATACCTTCAGATTCCCTTGGGTATCAGAAAGAGACAGAGATTACAAATTTGGAATAGAAAACCTCCATTCACCTCTCAGAGTGTTTTACTCTCTGGATAATGTACTCAACTGAAAGTCCAACTTCCTGTGGCTTTGAACAAAACCTAATAATAAGGGAAAAGAGTGAAATAGGCTGAGATCAAAGAAACAAGGGACGAAAATGCTTTTTCCTGGAAGGTTACCACTTACTGTCATGTGCTTCGTTTAAGTGTTTCTTGGAAATTACCCTAGCAAGATTTCTCCTGCAGGACTGCAGTATGTCCTGAAAAACCTTAATATAGAAGTCTTGCCTGCAGCTCAGCTTCACTGAGCTGTTCACCATGCTCGTTAGTTCCTTTTGTACTCCAGAGGTAGCACCTCTGAAATACTAGGGAGCTGGGGCAGTACTCCTCTGTCACTGTGCAGGTTGTGACCAGTTTGGGACACTCCTGCAGTTATCCTTCTGCTGGTTTGACTAGCTCTTCTCTAACCTGCTTAGTTTGGGGATGTACTTCTGTGCACTCAGTTGAAAATTGATTTAGTTCCTCCTGCTGCCGTATCTAACAGTGTTCCCTGTCATCCCAAGCCCTTACATGCTGCTCATCTGGCCCCTCCAACTAAAAGTGACTTTCTGCATATTTTGCAGCAAATAGCTACTTACCTTTTCCCAAACTGGCTTTCATTTTGATAGTATGCTATTTATTTTGTCTTTATTGATCTCATAAAGCTTCATTGTACTTTTTTGTCATTCATACTCAAATATCCTCATAATTTGCATTTATTGGTGGTTGTCATGAAAATGTTGTTCTCCATTTGGATGATTAATGAATGCACAGAGGAAGACAATTTTGTTCTACTTAAGGTCAACACAGGAGAGAACATTACAAATGTTGAAGAGTCAAAGAGGCCAGACTAAGCAGGGAACCATGATCTGCACAACTCTAAATCTCATCTTGGAACGTGGACATAGTTTTTGGTCACCCTATTGGTGCAAAACATTGGTTCATTGTGTGGAACGGTTATCTACAAAATTAATAATCCTGCTTCAGAGCAGATTAGTTGGTAGTGTTGTTATTGATTCCGAAGCAGAATTTTTCATTCTGTTATTATAAAGGACTTTCTCCCAGCAACTCTGAAAAGGAACTACTAGTTAGAGTCTTGCATTTCAGTTTTGGCATCACTTTCCTAGTGAGCTTGTCCCATGGGAAATTTCTGAGTGAAGCATGTGTGTTTTTAATGCTCTTCATGACATAATTAGGTCAAATAGGATAAGGTCAATTTTACTTACACTGACTAAAGTTAGAAGTAAATGAAGAATGACTTTCGAGAAGTGTCTAAATTCACGAGTGAATTGGATCTGGATGGAAATGCTCTCTGCTTTATATCTGATAAGAGGTGCCAGGGGAATGAAAAAGGCTGCTCAGGCATTCATGGTCAAGTAAATAAAGCACCATATAGTGTATCATACACAATCAGCACTAAGCTATCAGCATGGAGTTTGTAACGGAAAGCAATCAAAGATAGCTGTAAATCAGCTGTAAATCAGGAAGTCACAAGCAGGGGTTAGGGCTAAAATGGATTTCAGTAAACCAGTTTCATTTTGCCATCTGCTGAACACAAAACACAAGGCGGTAAACCACAAACATAGGGAGCCAGAAGAGAGCAATTTGCTTGGAATCATTTCCTGTGAATTTTATTTACTGCTGGGGGGAGGGAGGGAAGATTCCTGTAAGTAGATCAATCCAGTTTCATGATTATAGTAGAACAGTGCTTCCTACAGACATACCTGGGATAGAATAGTAGTTATATTTGCAGAAGAGAATTAGAAGACACAATCCCAAACTTGAATATATCTTTGGGTCTTTACCACTTGTGTAATATGAAAGAATTTAAATCTAGGTAAACTTGATAATGTAGTTCATAGAAAGCTAAAATCTGACTCTTCGTTAATAACCATCATCATTAATCATCACCTAGCAGACACTGTTCCATCAGTACTATGTTTCACAGAGCCTTTTACAAGGTCTCCCTATGTGAAGTGAATGCTTGCAGTTTGGCCTACTGTATGCAAAGGACTTTTGACCTCTGTGCACCTGTCAAGACACAGTGGTGATGTTGCTGGACAGAGTATTCCCTGTCCTCATAATGTGCTTGGCAAGCAAAGGTCCAGTGCAGCAGAGTAACTGTTCTTTTTTCTGTCCAACAGAAATAGTTCCCAGAGATCTGAGGATGAAAGACAAGTTCTTGAAGCATTTAACAGGTATGTTTTAATTTTGTATTGGTATCCATATTTCACATACATACTGTAAGCTACACTGCTCTAACCTGTGAACTGTGCTGATTCATAACTTATTTTTTCTTTGTATTTCAGGTCCACTCTACTTTAGCCCAAAATGTAGCAAACACTTTCATCGGCTTTATCACAATACAAGGGACTGCACCATCCCAGCATGTAAGTAACAAAAGCAGACACTTCTCTAAAACAAGAGGAAACTCTAAAATTTATTAGTTCTATCAAGTATCAGTAGTGATACAATGTCAGAATGCATTCCCTGCAAAGGAAAATTTGGACTGATGTAAAATGTACTAAGTATCCTCTACAGCATTGCTAGAACAGCATCAGCATTACAGAGAGGAAGATGGAAATAAAACTTTTTAATTGCAAATACACTATGTAGAATGGCTGTAAACACTGCATCCTTAGGTACTGATCTATTTGCCTCATGGTTTCCAAACCAAGTGTGTGCTTTTCATAGGAACATGACTCCTTTCACAAATATCTCATACTTAATTTCTAGTGCTGTAAATTCAAGATAGGGTCACAAATCCAGGTGGGGTTATTTACTTTTCATTGATAATTTATGTAGGTCACATTTTATAGACATTTTCTATTTTGACTATTCAGCTGCCAATCTACCAGTGATGTTGACAATAAATCTTTGCAACACTTGGTTTTCTAATTCAGTGAATTATAAAAGTATAACTTCTTAGCTTAGAAAAAAAAAATAAAAGTGCTGATGGACACAACTAAGCAAATGCAGCTTATGATACCTCATCCCTGTTGGCAGCACAGAGAATTAAATAACAATCAAACATTGACATTTTTCAGTCAGTAGATGTGACTCCAGATTCATACTGAGGTGGACCTGTTGAGTAAGCAGATGCTATTTTAGTACAGCCTTTTCAGAATGGAAGCATACTTTATTTTACTTGTCTGAGGTCAATCACTTGGGTCAGTAGCAGAGCTGGGAATAGAAACAAGAGTTACAGATTCCAAGTTTCAAGTATTAATAAATATTTCTGCCCGGTACATTTTAAAGGCATATTTGGTAAGAATTGTGGATATTTTCTCTATTTGTATGGCTTCAGATTAGGAATTTCTTGGAAAGACAAGGATTTCTAGATGACAGGTAACCAGATCACACTCTGTTTACATGGGTGGAGATGTAAGTTGTTAATAACGTGTCTGTTCTGAACAAGCAATGGTCATATTACCTTTTTCATANAGTGTTCCCTGTCATCCCAAGCCCTTACATGCTGCTCATCTGGCCCCTCCAACTAAAAGTGACTTTCTGCATATTTTGCAGCAAATATCTACTTACCTTTTCCCAAACTGGCTTTCATTTTGATAGTATGCTATTTATTTTGTCTTTATTGATCTCATAAAGCTTCATTGTACTTTTTTGTCATTCATACTCAAATATCCTCATAATTTGCATTTATTGGTGGTTGTCATGAAAATGTTGTTCTCCATTTGGATGATTAATGAATGCACAGAGGAAGACAATTTTGTTCTACTTAAGGTCAACACAGGAGAGAACATTACAAATGTTGAAGAGTCAAAGAGGCCAGACTAAGCAGGGAACCATGATCTGCACAACTCTAAATCTCATCTTGGAACGTGGACATAGTTTTTGGTCACCCTATTGGTGCAAAACATTGGTTCATTGTGTGGAACGGTTATCTACAAAATTAATAATCCTGCTTCAGAGCAGATTAGTTGGTAGTGTTGTTATTGATTCCGAAGCAGAATTTTTCATTCTGTTATTATAAAGGACTTTCTCCCAGCAACTCTGAAAAGGAACTACTAGTTAGAGTCTTTCATTTCAGTTTTGGCATCACTTTCCTAGTGAGCTTGTCCCATGGGAAATTTCTGAGTGAAGCATGTGTGTTTTTAATGCTCTTCATGACATAATTAGGTCAAATAGGATAAGGTCAATTTTACTTACACTGACTAAAGTTAGAAGTAAATGAAGAATGACTTTCGAGAAGTGTCTAAATTCACGAGTGAATTGGATCTGGATGGAAATGCTCTCTGCTTTATATCTGATAAGAGGTGCCAGGGGAATGAAAAAGGCTGCTCAGGCATTCATGGTCAAGTAAATAAAGCACCATATAGTGTATCATACACAATCAGCACTAAGCTATCAGCATGGAGTTTGTAACGGAAAGCAATCAAAGATAGCTGTAAATCAGCTGTAAATCAGGAAGTCACAAGCAGGGGTTAGGGCTAAAATGGATTTCAGTAAACCAGTTTCATTTTGCCATCTGCTGAACACAAAACACAAGGCGGTAAACCACAAACATAGGGAGCCAGAAGAGAGCAATTTGCTTGGAATCATTTCCTGTGAATTTTATTTACTGCTGGGGGGAGGGAGGGAAGATTCCTGTAAGTAGATCAATCCAGTTTCATGATTATAGTAGAACAGTGCTTCCTACAGACATACCTGGGATAGAATAGTAGTTATATTTGCAGAAGAGAATTAGAAGACACAATCCCAAACTTGAATATATCTTTGGGTCTTTACCACTTGTGTAATATGAAAGAATTTAAATCTAGGTAAACTTGATAATGTAGTTCATAGAAAGCTAAAATCTGACTCTTCGTTAATAACCATCATCATTAATGACTTCTCACCTAGCAGACACTGTTCCATCAGTACTATGTTTCACAGAGCCTTTTACAAGGTCTCCCTATGTGAAGTGAATGCTTGCAGTTTGGCCTACTGTATGCAAAGGA
The DNA here is from genome assembly GCA_013400675.1 of Oxylabes madagascariensis. Taxonomy (NCBI): domain Eukaryota; kingdom Metazoa; phylum Chordata; class Aves; order Passeriformes; family Timaliidae; genus Oxylabes; species Oxylabes madagascariensis. The sequence goes on along the minus strand of VYZR01041114.1, from coordinate 9,159 downwards.
CTTTTGACCTCTGTGCACCTGTCAAGACACAGTGGTGATGTTGCTGGACAGAGTATTCCCTGTCCTCATAATGTGCTTGGCAAGCAAAGGTCCNCTCACCTAGCAGACACTGTTCCATCAGTACTATGTTTCACAGAGCCTTTTACAAGGTCTCCCTATGTGAAGTGAATGCTTGCAGTTTGGCCTACTGTATGCAAAGGACTTTTGACCTCTGTGCACCTGTCAAGACACAGTGGTGATGTTGCTGGACAGAGTATTCCCTGTCCTCATAATGTGCTTGGCAAGCAAAGGTCCAGTGCAGCAGAGCAACTGTTCTTTTTTCTGTCCAACAGAAATAGTTCCCAGAGATCTGAGGATGAAAGACAAGTTCTTGAAGCATTTAACAGGTATGTTTTAATTTTGTATTGGTATCCATATTTCACATACATACTGTAAGCTACACTGCTCTAACCTGTGAACTGTGCTGATTCATAACTTATTTTTTCTTTGTATTTCAGGTCCACTCTACTTTAGCCCAAAATGTAGCAAACACTTTCATCGGCTTTATCACAATACAAGGGACTGCACCATCCCAGCATGTAAGTAACAAAAGCAGACACTTCTCTAAAACAAGAGGAAACTCTAAAATTTATTAGTTCTATCAAGTATCAGTAGTGATACAATGTCAGAATGCATTCCCTGCAAAGGAAAATTTGGACTGATGTAAAATGTACTAAGTATCCTCTACAGCATTGCTAGAACAGCATCAGCATTACAGAGAGGAAGATGGAAATAAAACTTTTTAATTGCAAATACACTATGTAGAATGGCTGTAAACACTGCATCCTTAGGTACTGATCTATTTGCCTCATGGTTTCCAAACCAAGTGTGTGCTTTTCATAGGAACATGACTCCTTTCACAAATATCTCATACTTAATTTCTAGTGCTGTAAATTCAAGATAGGGTCACAAATCCAGGTGGGGTTATTTACTTTTCATTGATAATTTATGTAGGTCACATTTTATAGACATTTTCTATTTTGACTATTCAGCTGCCAATCTACCAGTGATGTTGACAATAAATCTTTGCAACACTTGATTTTCTAATTCAGTGAATTATAAAAGTATAACTTCTTAGCTTAGAAAAAAAAAATAAAAGTGCTGATGGACACAACTAAGCAAATGCAGCTTATGATACCTCATCCCTGTTGGCAGCACAGAGAATTAAATAACAATCAAACATTGACATTTTTCAGTCAGTAGATGTGACTCCAGATTCATACTGAGGTGGACCTGTTGAGTAAGCAGATGCTATTTTAGTACAGCCTTTTCAGAATGGAAGCATACTTTATTTTACTTGTCTGAGGTCAATCACTTGGGTCAGTAGCAGAGCTGGGAATAGAAACAAGAGTTACAGATTCCAAGTTTCAAGTATTAATAAATATTTCTGCCCGGTACATTTTAAAGGCATATTTGGTAAGAATTGTGGATATTTTCTCTATTTGTATGGCTTCAGATTAGGAATTTCTTGGAAAGACAAGGATTTCTAGATGACAGGTAACCAGATCACACTCTGTTTACATGGGTGGAGATGTAAGTTGTTAATAACGTGTCTGTTCTGAACAAGCAATGGTCATATTACCTTTTTCATAAGGACCACAACACAAATGTCACTTGGCTCAGAACTAATGAGTACTCCAGGCTGTGAAGCTAAAAACTAGTTGGCCTTAAAGGCTCTAAATTAGCTTTTTCCTCCTGACAGGTGACATATCCACCAACATAATGTCTGGATAATGGAGGATAATTTGTATGAGTGGCAATTATATCATAGCTCTGCTGTGAGTTGAGGATTGTTAACATTTCATCTCCAGAAAACATTAGATGTAGTTACTCATTAATGAAATAATGCTTAACAAAAGTGAACATCACTTGCTGGGCTGGATTGACTAGCATCTCTTTAAAGTAACTTTCTTCTGGGAAAATGTGATGAACAGCCTGCTTTAATTCTTCATGCACAGAAAGATGTTACTTTTTGATAATATCCTGACTTCAAATGATACTGTTCCTTCTGTGCAGAAATCTGAAGGCCAAACAGCAAAGAAACTGAAAGTGTCTCTGATGCTGCAGTGTGGTGGTAGCCAGTACAAAAGCATCATGTTGGCATACTTTCTAGTACTTTGTACAGTGTAGTAGCATTGGTACCTGAAAAATAATTTATTTTTCTGTCTGTCCGTAACCAACTTTCACAATATTTGCTTTCAGTTTCTCATGTAAATGAAAAAAAACCCTTTTGAATAATTTCTTTAGTTTTGCATTGGTTCTGTGTCTTACTATGAATGCATCAAAAAGTTAAAGGTACCTAAAATACGAACAACTGACAGTGGGACTGCTGTGGAAAAAACAATTTTACTAGTTTTAAAATGAAACTTCATTTTCTTATGAATGTTTATGATGTGGTCATCTACCTGGGCTGAACTTAAGATTTGTATAACTAGAAGATGTTATTTGTCTAATTTAACAGCTTTCCCAGGAAGAAAATCTATTGGAGAGTGGCATTACTTAATATTAAGTTGTCCGACTTGCTCATTGAGGGCTGGATTTCAAAGGTGGATGAGCACTATTTATTCTTTCTCTAATATGGAAATACTACAGTCGCATGTTTAGATCCTGCACGGAAGCACAGACACAGATGTATAAATTTTTATACATACATACATACACTTGGAGAGCCTCCAAGCACATTCATACTGTTTGTTTACAACTAGAACATGTGCAGAAGTCAGTTGCATAGTTACACGTGCCATTAGACATGGCTTCTAGTTACTACACAAGTTTTACACATTCCTCTTTTAAGTCAAAGGAGTTGATTTTTATTCTGTTGCAAACTAAGGTATTTACTGAACTTTGCTATGACACTAATTTACACACTGAAAACTATTCTGATTTTTAAAGGCAAATTTGATTACTTTGGTAATCTAGTCATGCTTTTTTTTCATACAGATTATAAAAGATGTGCCAGGCTTCTTACTCGATTGGCAGTAAGCCCTATGTGCATGGAAGGATAAAGGTAAGCTTTTTCTTAGCAGAAGTGACATTCCACTGCATAGCAAAGCAATGGATGTTGTGTTTCCTACATGAAAATTCATGGGAGTATAATAACAACTGTCCTTTAGATAAGGTATTCCCCTCCCAGAGGATTTGAAGTAACTGGCCTAATCTGGCAAATTTTGGCATTAAGGAAAGAGTACCCCCTACTGGAAGTCATTACATAAACGTCCATGTGCATCATCTGTGAATTATTTATAGCAGCATACAGTTAGCAGATAGTGAATTTGTTGTTACAGAACAAAACACAACAGCTGTGGCTTATTTTTCAAGAGTTTACTCAGTACACAATTGCCTGTATTGGCAGCAGCAGCCACCCTTTTATGTGTGCAGCTGTAGATCTGTGCTGTACTCAGTAGTATGAGTTAATATATACATAGCTATCCACATCAAAGCTTTATAAATGCAGATAGGTCACAGGTGCTATTATAGTAATTCAGTTAAAATGTATTGATATAGCATTGATAAACTAACTTCAAGCTACTCAGATTTTTTGGAATTTCCTTGTGTACACCTCTCATGTCTAGAGGTTAATTCCCTCTTTCTTTGCCTCGATGGGCCTCTATTTCTCACAAATACTTTCATCATGCACCAAAAATTCATTTCATGCACCATGAAAAAATTTCATCATGCACCAAAAAAAACCAAAAGCCAATCAATCAAACCAAAAAGTACTCCCAAACTCTCTGTATTTTAGAGAACTGTAACATAAGAACATAGAAGGACTAATTTACATTCTGTCCTCAAACTTTACCTGAGACAAAATGTGATCTTGGACAAAGGGATAAATAATAACCATGCAGATTTGTCAGTAACAAATGCTGTCAAGCCAAGATGCTTTAACTCTGTGACAAAATACACATCTTGTGGAAGGAATCAGTGAGAAAAGTAATAAATATTAAGCATTTTATTTTATTTTATTTTATTTTAAGCGTTGACACTACTTTGCAGTTCACTCTCACAAGCAAGCTGGGGAAATAGGATCAAGATAAATGTAAAAATGACAGGAAAAAGATACATAAGTAAGTTCTTAGTGCTTCATTGTCAAAACTGGAAAAATGTACTGACCAGAGTCACATAGCTTCATTATAGGTTTGATATTGTTCAGTATTTTCATTAATAACTTGGGTGATAGAATGCTGCATTTATGTACTTCAGTATTGTAGGACAAGCAGCCATGATACAGTACAACCTTGAAATTAAATATAATCTTGGAAAATAAACCAAATTGTCTAAAACCAGGATAACAGAGAAAGAGCAGAATTATGAAGTCCTGTAGGACTGCAGAAATACTGCAGAAATATTCAACTGCAGAAATACATGGAATTTGCTGAATAGTTAGATAGTGCTGTCAAAAACAGAGGTTGTCATGGACTGCAAACTAAGCAAGTCAGCATGTTACACTTGAAGAAAGTCAAATAATACTGGAATTTACAAATAGAATCATCGTTTATGAAATTCCTGACATAATTACTGTTACTGGAATACTATATTTAATTAAGGGCACCACACTTAACGACATATGGGTTCTTCTTGTAAGAGTCCAAAGAAGAGCAACGTGGATGACCAAAGGCCTAGAAAACTCAGTACACAAAAAAAGTTACAGGAATTAGGATTATTTAATCTAAAGAAAACATGACTGCAGGAAAACCTGATGGAGCTATTTAATTTCATGAAAGGTTTCTACAAGTCATTCTCTCTATCCAGTCTGGATAAATGAGACATAATTTGTTTAACTTTGCAAATAGGTAAATAATATTACTACCAATACCAATAAGCAGATACATCAGAGTGTGAAATTCTTTCTCCCTTTCTTTAGAAAATTTTATCTGTATCTTAACAACCTGTCATGTAAACATGAGCTTGAAATATGAAGGAATAGCAACTAGTAAAGTAGTTAATATCTCAAGCTGGGAGTCTATTCAAAAATGTCTATCTCTCAAACAACCTTTGCTCAACATGTTTCAATGTCAGCAACAACTGTCCACTTCCTTTATTCACACAGACACAAATCAGTAGTGGTAGACTCCTTAAGCAGCCTCAATTAGCAGAAAGGAAGACTAACCTCTACCACATACATCTGGAGATGCACAGGTGTCTGTAAGATTAAGCCTCTTTTCTCCTCAAGGCTTTTCCACTGCATCAGTTCAATTTCTGTGAAACAAATTAGGTTTCCTGTTTTGTTCAGTATCTGATTTTTGTTTCATTGCGGGTTTATAAGAGGGCTGGGCTATAGATGGACTATTACTTTGGCAAACTGGTAGTTTTAATGAATTTTTCAGGTCTGTGGACATCTATCCATGTTTAGAGATCAATTCGGAGAGAAGAAAAATATAAATTTATTTTTATTTGTACTTAAAGTGCATTTTGGATTAGCACAGCTTTAAAGCGCACAAGACATTGAAAGTCAGAGCTAAGATCAAACAAGAAATTAATATGTGAAAACAGGAGTTAGATATGTTACTGTCACAACACATACCTATGTGGGCACATGTGTGTTAATGGTATGACATGTCTGTGGCTAGCACCAGATGGAACAGTAAAAGCTTCATTTTCTTCAATGCATGGATCTCTGTGATCACATTACAGCAGAATTCTACCTGGGTGTGCACACTTGGGAAAATAATTTTTTATTTAAGCATGGGGAGGTTCTGCTACAAAATCCTATTGACACAGTATTTTAAAGTTTATACTGATATTTAAACCAATAGATTCTTGTCATATACATTAGCTTTTTCTTACAGAGTATATCATCATGCACAGGTAATAACCACAATCAAATTTGGAAAGCTGTAACATGCCTTTACAATAGCTTTTATTTGTGCTTTTGAAAGTTAGCACAATTGGCTGGGGAGTTGTGTAGTTACTTATGTTCTCAGCAGAGGCTGTAGTCAAATTGCATTCAGGATCTCCACTAAGACATCATCCTTCAGCTAAGTTCCAGCCGAGTATTTCTAAACTGATGCATATAACAGACTATATGAAATAAAAAAAAAAAATCCTAAAAAGTAGAACAAGTTTATCAATGCTAAAAATCTGGGGTCTATTCAAGGGTTTCTGAAAGCACCAGTTTAGAAAACTGTGAGTTAGCTGATAGAAAACCGTTAAGTTACCCATACAAAAGCAGGTGTAGATGAGCATCCTAACCACTGTTTTTCACCTCCAGTGAGCTGCATATTCCCATTAGTAATGAAAAGTTTTTATTAAATTTTCAGTGTTTAACTTGTAGATTGTACCACACACTGATCAAACCAAAAGCATGTTAATTTCTTCTAAACATGACTTTTTAACATCATAGCTTAAATAGGGTGCAGTAGGAGCATACGCACAGAAAATAAGCTAGATGAAAATGCAAGACAAAGAAAATTTACATCAGTTTTCCCCTCTAAGGAAGGATATTAAAAAAAAAAAAAATAGTAATTGTCCTATCTGCAAAGCCAGAAAAAAACCCTAGATTACATTAAGGTTTTCTGTAACATTATTACATTTCCTAATAGCTTTCAAAAATTGCAAAACTAAATGTTTAAATACTACTAACAAGTATTTCTGTATGCACCAATAGCTTGATTTTCAATGGATTATATCAAGTCCAACTGACTTTGCATACAAATGATTCCATTACAAATTATACTTAAGCAGTAGAAAATGTAGAGAAGCTCAGAGTATCAGAGAATTCACTATGATCATGGGGAAGACAGTTACCTATGTTCAGACAGACAATAGGAAGTTTTAACTGTGAAAAATAGCATCAGCAGAATTCTAGTATCAGATTACCACTGTTTTTTATCTCCCCCATGAATTTTTGATGGCTCTAAGACTCCAAAGCTTCATCTGGGTCTGTTTGTCTGTGAGAGTCCTTCAGCTATGTAGTTCCTGCTGACTGAAAACACATTGTACCTTTTTTACTTCTACATAAGAACAACAGGCATAGAAACACATGAAATTGGGTGGACAGACTTGCAGCATTCAGTGCTCACCTGTCTAGAAGAGGATAAACTTCTAGATATGTGTATATGCAGTTACACTACATTTTCTTACAAGCTTTAAAGGTGTAGGGGAGTAGGGTTGTGAAAACCTTCACTGCTCAACCTTTGAATCAACATTTCTAGAATAGAGACAAAATACATACATAAGCAATGTGGAAACCTGCAGTTTTGTTTGGTGATTTTGATATCAGTGTCATAAGCATGGTTGTGATTTCATTCCAAGAAACTCTTCTTCTGGAAGACTTAACAGAACAGGCAGCAAATTAAACCACGGCAGCTCCTCCTTAGTTTGTGGTGGCTCAGTGTTGGCATGTTCCAGGCTATAGTTATACAAACAACTCTAAAAAAGCTATTTCTATTTGTTTCTTGTTCATATGAATCCAAGGTTCTTAACAAATGGGCCCAATGACTCATCAAATTCTTCCTAGATCCTTCAAACTGGATACCCCCCTCAACACCTCCAGACACCAAAGCATTTAGACAGCATTTTGCAATCTGTTAATGCTGTTCCTGAGGTTTATTCACTTTCTGACTTCACAGATGCAGTCACTGGAACAGATTAACTATGAGCACATTTTTGATAGGTAGAACTGGATTTCCCTAGTGTGTCTACCAAAAATGAACCATCAAAAAAAAAGATGTTTTCCAGAATTTTAGCCTTTATTAACAAAGAAAGCATTAATATAAGTCAGTGATATGAACTGAGTTAATCTGAAATTCACTACTGATCTTTCCAAAGTTATTACTGATTTCTCCAGTTTTATTTACTATTTTCACTAGGATAGACACATTCTCAAACACATGTATGTGAGTATAAAAATGATGACAGACAATTTTCTTCTTTCTTTTAATCCACCAGATGTTATTATCGTGACAAGAAACACCAAGAACCAAGAGAAGTGCCTTGGAAACCAACAGGGAAATAGAACTTACTACCTTTTAGCTAATTCCATTGTGAACAAGAGATTTATTTTTGCAGATTGACAGACTACTTCCCATAATTAACCTGCATTTTTGTATGTCATCGACAGTTTGCAGATTGACATTCTCTACAGTAGCATAACTGCCAGTAGTACTTAATGCTCCATACTTAAAAACACACTACAATTGATGTGTAATGCTGCCAAAAATTATGTAAACACAAATATTTCACCAAGAAAATTCATGTTCTATTGCTTAATTATACAGTTTTAAGGAATGTTTGTTTGTATATCTAGAACTACTAAAGATCTGCTCCACAGTAGTTGTGGTCACTTGATATCCTTCATGCTTATACAATTTTTTAAAAGTTTGGTTAAAACAGACTTGCATTGGGGTCACATTGTACCCTGGAGTACAAATTGCATGACAAATAGGAACGTAATTCCAAGTAGACATACTTTTTGGGACAGTGGAGCATGGATTTTGTACACAAACACAAGCTGCCATTAATTTACTTTATATAATAAATGTATAAAACATTCCAGCAAACGTGCAATATGTAAATACTGTAAATAACAAGCGTAAGTAATAAAGTGTTTGGTATTAAGTTGTTCTCAGTTTGCTTTCTGTTCACTGAATCCAGGCAAACAAACTACGTTCTGGTAGCTACTATCATTTATCCACGCTTCTTTCCACAAAGAGTAAGAAAGAAAGGTCCTTACACTTCAGAGTTCAGTAACCTGGACACCCCAGATTTACGAGGATGGACAGATCTGTGTGCTTCAACCTACAGAATGCCCAGACTACAAGGCTGCTCAAATTATCTCCATATTCTCTATAAAATTAAATATTTCTTAAGGCTAGCAGATGTTCTGAGGTTTTTGTTTGGGGTTTGGGTTTGGTTTGGGGAGGGGCTTTTTGTTTGTTTTTTAATAATGTACAGTCTGTTCATAATAGTGCAAGGCAATCTAATCAGAAAATATCCAGTAAATCATTTTATTATTGTAGAATTTTTCAGGAGTTAGTGTTACTCCAAAAACCTTGACACACATTTCCCATTCTTCCTTAAATCAGGTATTAAATCCAGTTGCCACAGTAAAATGACTCAAACAGGAAGAAAAATTTTATGTGCAATCTACAAATCCATGTATTGGGTTTGCATGGCCAG
>VYZR01041112.1:0-17091 GCA_013400675.1 Oxylabes madagascariensis | reverse complement strand
AGCAAAATCTGGGAAGAGAAAAAGATGTTAAGAGTTCTTCACTGCAGCACTTTACCTTCTTGTAATGTTTTGCCCACATCTCTATGTTCTGGTGTCTTTTGATCTGTGTCCTCTCTATGTCAATTCACAGTGGGCTGTAAGGCGACATGCAGAGCAGAGCAAACCATCCAGTTCACATAGAGACTGGAAGAAGACAAGGATTCAGGCTCCAGAGGCTGACACAGCAAGTGTAAAAGGTGCCTTGGCTTTTACCCACTGGCACTCTGAGGCTGTTTGTAGCTCAAAAACTTTGAACCTAAAAGTATTTTCATCTGCATTTCAGGAATGCCTGTGCTATTGATCTGCCCAAGTTGAAAGCACCAACTAGACTGCTTAGCTATTCATGCCAACTACTGAAAGGCACGTTTGCCAAAACAGTAAGACAGATTCTAAAACTGGTTATGTTTCAGGGGAGAAAGCAACAGCAACAACACATCGACACTAAAAGGCAAACTGGAGAGAGACAGTGGTGCTCCAAACCCACCAACACTTAGCCATCACAGGGTACTTACACCATATTTTGCATCCAATGACTGCATAAGGCTCAGAAATCTAATTTTTTTCTTTACGTACTTTTTTTCCTTTTTATTTTTCTTTCTTCTTTTTCTTTTTCCCCTCCTCACTATTTTCCCTCTTCCCCCTTCTTTTTTAAAATCTTGGACAATAACACGCATATAAAAGCAATTCCAGCTGCACAGCCTCCCTGGACCTTCTAACCTTTGCCAACCTGTCAGCCACAGCAGGCTGCATAGGCAAGCAAAGCTTGCTAAGCTGCAAAGGCAAGCTGCATGATAAGCAAACCATCCTTCTCTCTCCACCAGCAACCTGTTTCCCAGTCTTGTGTGCACCAGGAAGATCTGCTGGGAGATGTGCTACTAGTGAGCCATAACCAACAAACCACACCATCACCTTCATATTGAACCCAAACTCCTGCCTGACACACTGCTGGCCTAAATATTTAGTACTTGTCAGCACATACGGCAACTCTTATCATGCATTTGGGGAGGAGGAAGAAAATCCAAAATAAAGGCTCTTATGTGGAAGAGTCATTTCACATCTGACACAGGGTGGCAAGGTGTCACAGTTAGCAGAACTTAGAGACCTTAGAAATTCTGTTGGTGGCTGGAAAAATCCCATCATCTCCTTGTGCAAGCAGGCTGATGTATCGGTGATCCGAGAGGTAATTCAGCAGCAGAATAGAGCACTGCCTGAACCTGCTCTGCTGAGCAGCAAGCTTCAGCTGCTTCTCTGCATATTACCTCTCTCTGCAGGTTGCCACAGAATGGTGCCCTAAATTCTGGCAAAGCTGCTATATCTAAGTGAAGAAAAAGTTGAGATTTTTGTCCAACCCCTAATCCCTCAAATAGGCCACCAGAAGGAATGCTGCAGTTTGGCTCTCCAAGGAGTAAGGCAGGGTATAACATTCACCAGGCACCCCCTGCAGCCCAAGCCCTACAGCATCTCTGCGAGCCCCACAATCTGTTTGTTGTTAGGTCTCTTACAGCAGTGCTGCAGAGGGATGAAAGACCTTATCAAGAATTAACTTTTTTTTTTTCAGAAGTGAGCTAGCTCCATCCATCAAGAAATATTGAACAGTTTTGATAGTCAATAACAAAGGCATTTGAAATCTCATTGGCGCTTCAAGTGTTTTTGCATCTGGAAGCTCAGTGTATTCCTCCAAAGGTTTGCAGGTGCAGAATTAATCAAAATACATCATCTCTCTTGCAGACAGCATCATTTCTGATATCTTCAGAGATAACCACATGGATCAGGAGGATTATTGTGGCATTAGCTGCTCTGATTACATTCCCTACAGTTTAATAACAAGAGCAGTGAGAGTATAGGTGTATCAACAGAGTTTTGGATTTGTGAGCAAAGAAAGTTGGGGGTTATTAGCAGAATGTGAGAAAAGAAAAGGTCACACACTCAAATATGCCTCTGAGGATACAGCTGACAATCTGTGGGGCAAGAGAAGTGATTTCTCGATATAGCATCATGAGTTTTCTGATAAGAAGCAACAGGGACTTTGTTAGCAAAGCTGTAGATTCATCTTGTCACATCCAGAGGGCTTTGGCTGTGAGCTTAACCCATAAAAAAGAAGGCAACCACATTTTGTAACACCTGCCTTTTAAAGATAGCAGCTACAGTATGTGCACTTTTCATGTTCCTATTTATCTACTGGTTTTGGCTGAGGCAGAATTAATTTTTTTCACAATAGCTCCCATGGGGCTAAGTTTTGGATTTGTGCTTTCAAAAACAGTGTTGATAGTTCAGCAATGTTTTAGTACCTTCTCAGCAGGGCTTACAGAGGGGTCAAGTCCCTTTCTACTTCTCATATTGCCCTGACATTGAGGCAGGCCAGGGCTGCTCAGGTTGTTGGAAGGGAACCCCAGCTGACCAAAGGGACCCATAACCTACGGCAGCATTCCAGTATATAAAGCTGGGGGGAAGAAAGAGGAATTGGGACATTCAGAGTGATGGCATTAATCTTTCTAAGTCACTGTTACTTATGATGCTCTCCTAGGGATGGCTGAAAACCTGCACCCCCATGGGAAATGGTGAATGGGTTCCTTGCTTTGCTTGCATGTGCATCTTTTACTTTACCCATTGAACTGTCTTTATCTCAACCCACAGATTTTCCCAGTTTTACTGTTCAGGTTTTCTCCCCAGATCCATCATGGTGGGAGTGAGTGGCTGTGTGCTGCTTAGCCATCAGCTAAGGTTAAACCACAGCATAACTGCACTAGCACTTACATTTTTTAATCATTAAGAAGAAACTTACTTTCATTGGATATAAAAAGCTAGAAAAGGTGATCTCAGCAAAATGGTGGCTCTTAACTGCACTGTTGTTCCTTCTCTCTAATGCTTTCCCCAAGGAGCTATCCTGCCCTTTCCACAGAAAGTGTTTGGTTGGTACTTGGTGGAGGAAAGCAGAGAGGTAGCTAAAGAATTTTATAGCTGACATTAGGAGCTAATAGTGAGATTAAACATATTTTTCCCAGGCACATTTACCAAAGATAATACAGAATAAGTTTACAATTCTATTGTTCCAGCTCATTGTGCTTGTTGAAGTGCAGAAGACAATCTGTAGTTGCTTATTTTGTATCTAAGCAACTGTCAGACTCTATCTCTACTAATAAGAAAGGGTATAATTATATGCTGCTACTTTAATTAGCAGCAGATGCCTATGTTTATGAAATAAAATGTAAGATTTTTCTAAAGTGCAGAGCCTTGCTAATATGCAAGCTGCACGAGCACTTTTGCAGCTTCTGAAAGCTTTGTTTGGCCGTGTCAGCTTGCTTGGGGCAGGGCACAGGGCATGCACAGCCAGTTGCTGTGTGCTTTAGACCACTGGCTCAGAGCCGAGCTGTCCCAAACATTTGTTTGGGAGAGCTGCAGGGCAAGGATAAATCAGTGTCTAATGTGCCTTTTGGACACTCCCAGTGCTGGCATGAAGCAAGTTCTTGTCCCTGATTCAAAGACCAAGAATGCACAGCTTGCTTTAGGCTACCTACTGCAGTGCCCCAGAGGCTGCTTTCTGCAGGATGTGGTCGCAGAGCAAGAAACACAGCGAAAAATCCTTAACATGAATTTCTGATGTCATCGAGGTGCTTCAGCAGCACACAGTGATGCAATGCAGCATTTTTCTCCAGAAGGAATAACAACAGGAGCTATTGATGAGGGTCCTTCTTTGCGTATAAGAGGAGAAGAGTACCAACAAAACAAAATAAAATCCCGAAAACATATGTAAACAGAATATAGATGAGAATAACCTTGTCCCGGATAAAAATACTTGTTAGGGGAGTCTTTCATTTCCATTATTCAGTATTTTTATCCTTGTTTCCATGGAAACAGCACTTGTGCGATGATGCTGTCCTGTGAGGGATGAATGGATGCACACGTACTTCTGTACCTCTGAATTCTTCTCCTGGCCTCCAGCAACTTTGAACAAACCTGCCAGTAAAGCTGAGGTTCTGAGGACAGTTAGATGGAAGGAGTTTTGTGAAAGCATTCAAGGTAAGGGAAAAGCGATCTTGTAAGTTTTCCAGCCAAAAAAATCTCACTAGATAGTAGAAAATTTGCACAGGAGAACAAGGCCACCCCTGTAAACTGCTACATCTCCAGAAGGTGCTTCAGTAGGAAAGACTATACTTTCTTGGACATTCAACACCATCTCACACTGCCTGTCACAAGGCACAGATCCGTGGGAAATCGGTTCTTGGGTTTGGAACTCAGGGCTCCTGCTTAGAAACTGTCAAAATGCAAGACAACCTGCATGGAGGTTTAGGAGGCCCACAGAAAAACCTCTTTTTTTGTCCATCCCTTGCAGTGCCTTGCCCTGTCAACAGCACCCAAAGGAAACAAAGCAGGAAACTAAGTTTGGCCAATCTCTCCTCCAAAATGAACTACCATGCTGTGTCTCACAACCATGTACACAAGAAAAAGGACAGGTCAGATCATCAATGTAAATCCAGGGGGAAAGCTGAGCATCCATCAGTACATTCATCCTTTCAGGAAGACATGAAATCCTTCAGCATACCTTTATATTCATAGTTTTTATGCTACCCTGTCACAGTTGGTAATCCAATTACAAGAACTAAATTACACAAGACTGCACCCTAGTAGGCTGCAAGAGCATGCAAGCATATAACCCGTACCTTTGTCTTCTTTTCCTACATTTCCCAACGTCTAATCCACTCTCCACGAGCACTGCCAGCCATTTCTCTGCTCGCTGTGGTAGATGCTGTCAGCAGAGATACACACCAGATCCTTTCCCACAGAGCTCAATTTTGCTCTTGCCCTTACTCTGCAGTTCTCAACCAGAAGTCAAGGTCATTCCAATTGCAAATTTCTGTTTGTATTTGGTTTTCCCTGCGCACAGTGTTAACTCACAGTGTGCAAAGCAAAGCAGCCACAACAGGTATTGCTCAGAGCACCTATGGAGGCAGAAGGATCTGCTTGAAGGAGACACCTGCAAGCTAGAGCATTTGCATTTATTCTAAAGCTTTAGGGACTAGTTTACCATGTAAGTTATTTGGGACAAAGCTTCATCAGCCTCATCTTGAACGGGCTTTAAGAAATCATCCATACTTAAGACTATCTGTATGAAATCATTGTGACCTGTATTAATCAGCATTCTAGGAGATGAAAATTCTGTTTACACCTACAGTCATTTTCAAAGTGACCTGTATGACTGTTGAGCAGTATTTGAGGATTATCCTCTTCCCAACAGAGGCTTTGTAACTTCCACTATAGACAGTTTCAGTAACCTGTGTGCAGGTAACATTCAGTAACCGGGAAAAATTGGCTGAGAGTGGTCAAAATGCCTGCTCATTTTCTGTGTCGTGTGATAGGAATATTATTGCAGCACTGCAGGGAGCAGATCTCTTCAGACCACCCCTAAAGACAGCAAGCATAGCTCAAGGGAAGTACACCAAGGCACAGGAAGTTTCAAATTGTATTACCCCAATCTTCCAGCCCAACCCCTCCCTCTCCTCTCCACAGTGGATGAGAGGCCACATAAAACACAGCCACCATGGAGCAACAGGAGGCAAATAGTCCAGGTAAATTCTCCCTGGGCATAAACTCATCATTATCAGCCTCTTAGAGCGTGTATCGTATTCAAGGCCCTACTGTCAGCTCTTTATCATGGCGGAAACCAGTACAATTTCAATAATCACTTTTAGGACACTTTTCCTTACCCAACAGCATGAACAGCTATCCAAATTTGCGGCCTTCATTCAGAAGGGACAAGGAAGACTCCCAAGTATGCTATTACCTCCTCTTCAGAGATTAGGAAAAGTGTTTTATACTAGCAAGGCTATTAAATGACAGTGTGGGTCATTGCTATCAGTATTTCACACAACCTATTGCCCTTCTGTCCCTTAATTAAAAATAAAAGGCACAGGGTGTTATCTCGCAGAAAATTAGGGTGGGGTGGAGGGGCTACATTGTTAAGCCCCACAGACAACCCTGTGGTGAAGTGCCACATGCTTAACATAGCCAAAGTGTGGGGTGGTGGGCAAGTATCAAAAATCCAGAAAACATTCTTCTTCTAGAGACTTACAGGTAGCATTCCAATTTCTCTAATATTTTCAGAACAATCTCTTTCTGTAGCAGAGCAAAACTTTCTCTCCAATCAGTTTGCATTAGTTTTGTCTTGACTCTTAACGATGCAGCTCAAAATTTTCCACACAAAGCCTATGATGCTGGTGAGATGCAGAGATTTAACAGCAGTGCAGTGCATGGTGGATGATCGGGGTTTGTTTTATGCCTTTCCATACAATGCCATCTAGTGCTAAGGAACTGCCAGGCACGCTTGGTTAGGTATTCCTTCTA
Organism: Oxylabes madagascariensis; assembly: GCA_013400675.1. NCBI lineage: Eukaryota > Metazoa > Chordata > Aves > Passeriformes > Timaliidae > Oxylabes > Oxylabes madagascariensis. The sequence goes on along the minus strand of VYZR01041112.1, from coordinate 10,713 downwards.
CATTTGGGGATTGGAAGTGCACTGCAAAGTTTTTTTTACTTCAAAACCAAATGAAAAAGCGTTTCAATGTGGTCATATAACAACACTGGAAAACAGCAAGGCACCAGGGAAGTTTTTTTAATCTCGNGAGGAGCGAACCGGGTAGAGACCATTCGGGAAGAAGGGATGGGGGTACATAGGTTAAACCAACTGGGTAAAACGGAACATGAAATACAGAACATAAACATAAAACACCACTACATGGATCTACATCTGTTTCTGTGATAGACCACATACTCCTTTCTTGCTTATGAAAATTAATACTTGCTGGAAGCTGCTGGCTAATGAAAAATTTACTAATAGAATATGAAATGCTCCTTCACTAATGAAATGTAACTAGTGACTGCAAGAGGCTGATTAGAGAAGCAATTCAGCTTTCTTAAATAAGAAACTCAATTTTTTTGGAGATACTCTTGTCTACCATCAGGTCTTAGGCTCTTGCACCTTGACCTGCTGTCTCTCCTCTGCTTTACAGGCTACAGGTTCACATCACCTCTTTTTGACTCCAACACTGGACACTGGCACATAAGAATCTATCTTAATTCCTTTACTCAGATTGGTCACTCCATGGATTATTCTACTCATTTCTGAGACGTAAATCCTCATTACAGCCAGCCTGGACCAACATTGTCAAATGCACATGATCTGCTGCATCTTCTGTCTTCCCTTCTGAAGACCTTCCTGCCCATCATCAACCCCCAGCTTTTACCCAGCTCTCCAGACTCACTGGAAAAAAATTAGTTTCCTTCACCTTTAAATTTCTTTTCTGAACTCTTTCCATACAGCTAAAGCTCCTTTTTCCTCTCCCTTTACTACCACTGATTTTTCTTCTGTTTCAGTTAATACTTCAGTCCTTTCAGCTTTAATTCTGGTTTCCTTGCACCACAGAAAATGTTATGATTCTTGCTGTCAAAGTCTTGGGGCCTTTCTTGCATGCTTCCTCTTCTTCCTAAACTCATTTGATTTACCTGTTTCCACAACCATTAGCTATCCCTCCCTCAGCTTTCCTTCCATTTTCTCCTGGCCCCTTCTCCTCTCTGAACACTTTGACATCTTCCCGAAGTGTTTTTTGTACTCCTGGTGCAACGTCTGCCATCAGCATTGTAGCTGCCCCCACGGTGACAGAGCTGCTACTGCCAGCACACTCTTCTCCTGCCAGCAGCACAGGACCCTTTTTTCTACTCCTCCACTTAGAATGGGTCATGTTGACACCCACCCTCCACTTTGTTCCACTGTCACCTCATTGCTGCAGCTGTTCAAACTGAATCAGTTAATTTTGCACTGCTCCAGGTAAGCAGACATCTTATCATGCCAGATGAGCTTAAATCACACTGGGTATACACAGAAAGACACTGTCCAAGTACGCAAATTAAAAGCAGAAAATTCCCAAAAGCTACATAAGTCCAGAAGGCCGTTTAGGATGACCTGAAATCTTACCTATCCCTTCACCTTGGCAGCACAGTGCTCCAAGTTCAGTGTGCAGCTGGTCAAGAAGGTGGATGCAGGCAGCTGACGTAATTGTCCCTGCATTTGGCTGGTTTTACAGTTCAGGCTCCAGGTCATCAACCAAGGAGCACTCATGGTATCTACACATAGTTAAATTTGATGATGCCTAATTAAAAAACGATTTGCCTGTCCTTCCACCAACATAAACTTCAATTCTCTTTTTGCATATATTCGCACCAACAAGGTCTGTTTGTTACATGGTTTCAGTCTGCCCTCTGCTGCAGGCTCAGCAGGCAGCTCTGTGATGCTGCTCATCTTCTGAGAACGTAAACAGCACAGGCTGGCTCTGTCTTAAAACTCAGATATTGTGTGTGTGTATATACACAAATGTATATTCAACTCAGAAAAGTTTAAGGTAGCAAAAAGTAAGAGGTGCCACCAGGTGTGGCTTTGGGGAGATTTAAAAAACTTTAGTAGGAAATAGCAGAGAAACAAGACCTGGGTAGACCCACCCTCAGGCAGACAGCGCTGCAGTGAATTCCTCAGGTGTAAGGAGTTGGCATTTATGCCTTGGCCTCCCACTTCGCACCCTACGTACCCTCTTGCTGTCACACATGGCGTGTGCAGGCAGACCAATGGCAAATCTCAGGTGAAATAACCTGTAAATGCTGTACCAGTCAAAACACAGGGCACTTATCTACCTCTGGCAGCCTCTCTGGTCCAGCCTGTGGAGGCCCAGGGGCCTGCCACCGAGGCAGCTATGTGTCAGCCCTGGAGGGGCCAATGCAAACAGGCGCAAACACCCCTCTAGATTAGGGTGAGGAAAACCTTCCTCCCATGGGCCTTTGCAGCCACATGTTAATGTCTCTTGGGTTTCCTTGTTCTATTGGTTTGTTAAGTTTATGTCACCCTGTTCAGCTCCTGTTCACCATATATACACCACTCCTAGAATGTTCTTCCTTCCCTTGAACCCCATTGGCTCTGTCTTGCCGCAGTGTTCCACCCGTTACCCTGTTGGTTCCTATTTACCCCTCTGCATCACTTCCCTTTATCCCTACTGACCCATGACCCTCAGATCCGCCCCATTTGTCTCATTTATAACCCTGTGCCCTCAGCCCAATCCTGGTTCTCATCCTTGGATTTTATTCAAGGCTGTTCACGTTACTGAAGGCTATTCTTGTCCCTGGACCCCTTTGTTATTCTCTGCTTGTGTTCCTGAATAAACAGCCTTTGGATATCCAAACGAGAACCCTTTGCCGTATCATCAGTGCCATTAGTCATGCCCTTACAATGCCATACTCCCAGGCTAGAGACGTGAAGTCACTCTTCAGGACCCTGTGACCATGCACACGCTGTAACAGAAGCCATCATTAGCAAATCCTGGACACTAACTCACATGCCACAAGCAAGTCCTCCTGTCCTCTGCTTTGGCATCAGGGTTGTAGGTCCACAGAGGATCCCACTGTCGATATTGAAGCCAGAAGGGTCTCCCACTGCTAGCAGCATGCCTGAGGTGAGGCAGGAGAAGCTGGAGCTCAGCCACGGCAGAAGAAGCCATTTGCCCTCATATTGCTTGTATAACAGCCCAGTGCTTTCTGCTCAGATCACACAATGCTGCTTGTCCCCAACAATTTCAAAGGCATCCTTCCAGAGTGGGCCCAGGCCAGGCTGTGTCATGGGACAAAGATTACTTGAGATCAAAGGTTACTTCAGGTCAGAGGACAGAAGCTACTTGATGTCAAAGGTTACTTTCTAAGGCAGATTTCTAGAATGAGACTAGTTCACAGACTGTCACAGGACAGCAGTTAATTGAGATCACAGGACAGGGGCTGCTCAAGGAGAAAGGTTACTGGAGTTCATGGATTGCATGAACACAGAATACAAAGGTTATGCTGGGTCAAAACTCGGGACAAAGATTACTCAAGGTACAAGGTTCTGCAAGGTCACAGGGCCAAGGTTGATTTATTTCAAATATTACTCAAGACCAGTGGACAGAGGTTACATGAGGTCAAAGTTTACTTCCAGTCAAAGGTTAATTGAGGTGACAGGTTCCTCAAGGTCAAGTGTTAATTGAGGACACAAGACAGAGCATCCTCAAGATCAAAGGTTACTTGAGGTCCAAGGATAGATGTTCCTCGATGGCAAAGGTTCCTCACGGTCACACGACAGAAGTTACTCTAGCATGAAGGTTACTTCAGGTCACAGGACAGGTTACTCCAGGTGAAAGGTCACTTTAGATCAAATCTGGTTTTAGTTCCCACAATGGCACCATAGCCAAGTTTCAGCACATTTTTGTCACCTGGATGCTGTCAGCTGTGGCATGTGTCCCAGGAGCACAGTCAGGGATCAGCTGCTGTGCCAGGCCCACACCCACGTGCTTGCTCACCACCTCAGCCTCCAAGGAAAGGGACTGCAGGCAAGCTGCCCACTGGGAATGGCCCTTCCACTGCTCTGCCTTCCCAACAACACAACACACTTGGATCAAATCTGGTTTTAGTTCCCACAATGGCACCATAGCCAAGTTTCAGCACATTTTTGTCACCTGGATGCTGTCAGCTGTGGCATGTGTCCCAGGAGCACAGTCAGGGATCAGCTGCTGTGCCAGGCCCACACCCACGTGCTTGCTCACCACCTCAGCCTCCAAGGAAAGGGACTGCAGGCAAGCTGCCCACTGGGAATGGCCCTTCCACTGCTCTGCCTTCCCAACAACACAACACACTTGGCTGGAAAACATGGCTGCCTTCAAACACTCCAGCAGTTTACCAGCACTGAGAAGTGCTCTAACTTGGAAGTGCAAATGCAGACAGGCACTGCCATGCAGAACTGCTGAATCGATTAGAGGTGAAAGGACTGAAGGGACCAAAAGCAGTAATTTGTGGTGAAACCTTGGTACTGATTTTGCAATGGCAGTTGCCTCTTCCTTTTCATGCTTGATAGTAAACAGTTTTTCTTCACAATCTGGTTAACAAAATTGGTGCCCAGCCTCTCACAAGGATTAAGAAACATTAAAAAAAAAACAGGAAAAAAAAAGCACAATATAACAACTGAGATACAGTTGTTGGCATCAGGGACTATTATACTATATTAGGGGAATTAGATGTAAGATTAAAGTCATGACTTGAGATTAGCAGTAAATCTATGCTTGCCAGGAAGTTACTAGAGTTCCAAATTTGAGTCCAAATCAGAAAAATCTCACCTTGAATATAAAGTTTTTGACTGTCAAAACACAAAAGCTTAGGAGAAAGTACTTAGAGCAGTGCAATTAAAAAAAAACTAATACATTTTTTATCTAGCAGTACTTAGCTGTCATGATGAACAAGAAGTCACTTTTTAAAAAAAAGAAATACTGACCATTTCAAATACACTTTCAAAAGTCATAGTACATCTAAAAAGTTAGCACATTGAGTAACGTTAGTCCAAAGCAGCAAGAACTCCAAATCCTTCCCCATAAACAATACAAAAAAGCAATTTTGAGAGTTGCTCTGCGGTAATAGCTCATCTTTTCAGCCACTGAAACTTTCCAAATAGTTTCTTTTAAACTCTACATAGTGAACTGTTGAAAATTCAGGCAGTTTCACTCAATAGTATACCCAAAACTCAAACCCACAATTGCTCAGCTTAGTCTATTTTAATGTGCTGCCAGGATAAATGCATGCCAGAAAACAGCTTCTGAAATGCAAGTCATTTCAGAACTGAACACATTTTAGTAACAAGCAGTTAGTATCTCTCAGGTAATGCAGAGAAAAAAAATGTTTTCCAAAGGATATTCTTGTGATTTTCAGCTACCTGACAATGGGTAAGGTTGTTACAGTATGTCAAGGTTCAAATATTGCCTCAAGGTACTTTGAAATAGCAAAGCACTCCATTCAGTCTAATTCAAACTAAATCTCACAAATCAGCTCTAAAAGCACTCAAAACAATGGAACGATAGTAAGAGAATCACCATTAGCTGGCAGTGTCACATTAGTGATCAGGAAAGAAGACACTTTTTCCATATGGGCTAAAGCCACGTTAATAAAAAACAAATTGAGGAAACTGTTAGTCCTGCAACAGTTCGGTATTTCACTGATGATGTGGTATTAGCTTGCTTCCTAAAACTTGCTTTTCTCACCAATTGCATTGAAAGCTTTCATGCAAGATGAAATAAATGCTTGACTTCAAAGTCTCTGAAAGGACGTGGTTGTAAACTTTTCCCTCCATACAGCAACTGAAACAAGCATGGCATTATAAAGCCTTAAAAAAAATTAAAAAAGAAACGGACTTCTTGGAGTGCCCAAGGGGACTGTTTATCTGCTGTTATTAGCTGCCCTTACAACCCCTTTACTGGCAACCCATGCTTTAATACCCATGATGTTAGGAGTCTCATGTAACCCAGCCTTGACACGAGTTCACAAAAACTAACTTGGAATACAAGTTTCTGAAAGCACAGAACCATTAAATCAACCTTAATCATTTCCTCCTCATAGAAACAGAGGGAAATATACTCCATCAGCTTTGGAAATAAACACGACTACCAGGATCTGAACGTGGCTGTTATTACAGAGCAGCTGTAGCTGATATGCCTTCACCACAGCACAAACATTCTTGGAAGCCCATAACTTGTTTCCATTCTTTTCAAAACAACACTTTTCTGAACCCAAAGGACTCGAGAGAAACACCATGAAATCAGGTTTTCTAACTCATTTTTTTAATAAACTATAGAAGAACAAGGTAACATTTCAACCAAAGTCATGACAACTGCATGCTTAAAAGCAAATACATAATATGTCTCTGGATTTTTCTGTTCTCTTTAGGGAAAAAAAAAGGAGAAAAACTGAACACAATGCATAGATTTCTATACATATTCAAATAATAGACTAAAGCAAGCAGAAACACAACTGGAAAAAATGTTTTGACAGTAATTTTAGATCTATGAAATTTTAAAAAGGAAATTTCAGTTCTAAGAATCTGTATGCTGGAACAAATGACTTTTTTTATATAGCATAAAAATAAGTTTTATCAACTGAGGCACTAGAAACAAACTTACACAACAGCTTAAATGCATCTAATGTGTGAACTGAAAAACTAACAGCCCATAGCATACTAAAATTTTAGAATTTAAAAAGTTGCATTAGACTTGCACTTGCTCATATTGACACAGTGGAATTAGTGGAAAACTACTGTTTTTCCAGTTAGAATAAAATCAGGTTCTGAATGCTGTTTCCAATTATCTTCCTAGCTTTTTCTCATTGTCCTCGCTTGCCTCATGTCTTCTCATCAGGGAAAAAAAAAATGGAGAGGTTTCTGTGCTACCCTATTCAGCAATGTTTATAAAGAAATGCAAAGCACCTGTCTGTGTGCAGCAGTTTCATCTACAGTGCTGTATTCCCTTACTCCATCATGTTCCCCACATCACTGAGCTTCTACAGATTAATAAATTTGTTTAGAATTAGGTACTCAGTAAGTTCTGTAAGGGGTGCTTATTTGTACCTTTTGATCCACATTTTCTACGGGGGTTAGCGAGTATTAAAGACAAGGAGTCTTCACACAGTAATCGGGATGATCACACAGCAAGAGGAACTTGAGACAGAAAGAAAGGAGCTCATATGAATACAAATGCTGCTTTCTTTATGAGGAAGAATACTCAGTATGATCCAATATGATTCAATATGATCCAGTGAGGTTTCCACCCAGATGCTACAATAACTGGCACCTCTAAACATCTACACTAAAATATACCTCAATATCTTAATCAGGCACTTTAATAGAAAAACAAAGGAGCAACTTTTAGTAACACAGGTACTGTGATAGTTATTCTGTAAGGCCAGAACATCTTGTATGAAGCATTCAGAAAATTAACTGTCCCACAGAACCAACTCTTATCAAGGGCTAAATGAAAAGGAGAGTCCCTCATTAGACAAGCCTGTTAGAAAAAGAAAAGGCTGAAAGATGGTTAGCAAATATTTGGTAGAAGCCATTAACCCCAAACTTAGATTCTTCGCTATCTTATGTAAAATGCAGTGCAAGGTTATTTATCCCTTGAGATGATGGATCCAAAAGTAAACATTCAATGTGCTTTAATTTACAAGGTTTTCTCCCCCCCACCCCACCCCCCAAAAAAGTTTTTCCACTGATAACAAGCTCCCTGAGGGAATACATCATTTTTTTCAAGGGAAAAAAAGCAATCATTTAAAAAGCAAACTGCAAAGCTCCAGCAATCAATAGTTGCCCTATTTTGAGCCATAACACATTTCTCACCACCATTTCTTTGGAAAACACAAGTTAGAACAACTACTCATTGGTCCTGTAAAAGGACCCTGACCTCCCTTCTTTTACAAAGTATCCTGAAGATGACAGTAATCATTCTTTAAAAATGGTAAAAAATGTATTTCAGTCCAATACACTTCAAAGTTATAGGAAAACTCTTCCTGTAAGACTTCATCCACCAACATTTAAAGGATTAATTATAGATTCTGTCACAAAAATACAGAACCAAGGAACAGAGGTGGAAATTCTCTTGTAAGGCTAAACTCTTGAGAACTTCTTTATGCTATGAAAGTCAAGGGACAAATGAAACAATCTACAGACACACAAAACACATTTTTTGGTAATGAGAATGCAAAGTGTTTAAACCGTTCTTAAGTAATTTATTTCTTTTTACTGATGATTTACAAGGCCTTGATTATTAGACAAAATAGCATATTTTAACTAAACTAAAAAAAATACAAACCAATAGAGTATAGAAGGAAATGCTATATGGTTCTGTAGAATATATCACACCCAGTGCACACACTGCTTTGTTTTTCTCATCTGAACTTATTTGTTACTTAAAGGATTTATGCAAACAAATCTTTTGGTCTAACCAAAATGTAGTGTACCGCTTCAGACCACTGAATTAGGCTCGAATTCTGGCATTAGTCTATGGTCTAAACCACTGCAGTAGATCTTTCGAACTGTTTAGTGTCATAAAAACTGATCTAGACATTCTGGAGCAGTTAAGAAGAGACAGGAGTTATAGCTGCATACAGTTCAGTATGGTACACTAATGGAAGCTAGAAGTTTTACTACACTTATTGCCAATTTCTCCCTAATTTTAACAAGCAGAACTTCTTTGCAGAGACATTATTGCTGATAATAAGGCTGTTGAGGAAAAGGGTATCCAGGTTGTTGAGGTGGTGGATATGGTGGTTGTCCAGGAGTTTGATACACAGGTGAGGGTGCATATGGCAGATTATACTGACCATACATGTATGGATTATAACCCATCGGCATTGGCATCTGGCAATACCTGTGTGGGGGGAAAAAAGAGCATACCTGAGTTTAAAAATACTGACGATAGTAATTTGCAAAAACAACTCATTAATAATACAAACACACATGCAATCTCCACAAATGCTTTCCTTTCATTTTGCTTCGAGTGCAGCAGGAAATGTGGTAAATTTCAGGGAGCAAACATGAAAACTATTACAATGTGTGGAACAGAAACGCAGACAGAAGATGGAGTGAAGGCAACTTGCTGGAACTACAACAGATCTTAATTGATTCTCAAATGTTTAATAACATTGTGCATATTCCAACATTTGCTGAGCCTGCTACCAAAGGAGAGCACAGCTGCCTTCTATTCCTCGTGACGACACCAGGAAGATGGAAAAAAGCATCAGAAGAAAGCACATTATTCAACTGGAATTTTCTCTGTATTTTTCATTATCATAATATCATACTAAAGATTTGAAAAATGAGATATGCCAACAGTTTTGAGACAAACACCACCAAATGATTATGCAAGTGTTGGCAATAATCAACAAACCATGGTTAATGAAATGCAGCCCTATTTTCCTTCTCCTTTAAAGAAGACGAACTGTAAACACTTAAAATGAACCTTCCCACAAAAAGTACAAGCAAATGATTCCTACAAGAATTACAGGATTGAAACGAACAACAAACCAAAAATACCAACCAAACAAAAAAAAACCCCAACCAACCAATCAACAACCTAACAAACAAAAAAACCCCTTGCCTCAAATAGCAAACAGATCTTCAACTTTAACGATAACTAATGTTAAAATGTCACACACAAGGAAAGTGCTTTTAAGTAACAGGGTAACAAAAATCTGTTTAAGGGCTCCCGTAACTTACCCTGGGTAACCAGGATAAGTTGGGTAAGGTGGTCCCTGGGCCTGTGAAGGTGCAGTGCTTGCTGCAGGTGCACTGGCTCCTGGAGTAGGAGTTGGAGCAGCAGCAGGAGCTGTAGCTGTTCCAGAGGGTGCTAATGCAGAAGAGGAACTGCTTGCTGCAGAAATCACTGGTGGTGGTGGCCGTGCTGGTGGCTGTGGTTTAGTCCCCTAAGAAGAGAAAGTGAATTAAGCTGGAGCTCCTTTATCGAAGTCTCAGAATCAAAAGCTGTGGTTGTATGATTACGAGATTTTTATTTTCATTTTAAACAGATGTCCTATATTTCGGTTATACAGATAATGCAAAGCATCTAAAACGCAGTAAGCTTTTAATTTCAAATCCAAAAATTATGAACGTGAATAGTACATAAGACACCTCTCTGCAAAGCCTTAAGATTTTGCCCTCTATTTCACTTCAACACTTTTCCAACTACACCAGTATATTAAGGAGTGATACACAGAAACGACAGATCAGTTCAGAGTTCTCAAGTACAGACCCAGTATTTTCAAGCCACTAATTCTGTAGCAGGTATTTACCACCATGGTTCTTGGAGCTGGAGTGGGAGTGGGCGATGCCGCTGGCTTACTTCCTGCTGCTGGCGTGGTCTGATATGTAGGCAGTGGAATGGAGGGAGCGCTGGGCTCCCTAGCAATGCTCTGCTGCAAATCTCTATTACAAACAAAAGAGCAAAGCTGCAGTTTAGTTTAAGAATTGTTTGTTATACACTGCAGCAAGTTAAGCCAAAAGGATGCAGTAGAGTTAGTCTAGTATTTAAAGCATGATCACTGAGCTAGCTCAAACCAGATTTGGAGTCCAAATCACTTCCATGGAAACCATCCTCTGGCCAACTCTCTGATTAACTGTTACATTTATTTTCTAATAATGTCATTAGGTTCTATCTCAGTACTGGGTATAGATCACAACATTAGCCACAACAGTAGAAGAGCACAGCAAGACTGAACAGAATGTTCTATCAACACTAACCCGACAGACTTAACAGAGAATGTAAACATAAGAAAGATGTGAGATATTCAGACTACTGCCTTGGTTAGGTAGCTGTTGCCCGCACAGCCTTTC
>VYZR01041110.1:5915-16766 GCA_013400675.1 Oxylabes madagascariensis | reverse complement strand
TCAGTTCTTTTTGAATCCAAATACACTCTTATTTTCTTTGGATATAAAAAGGCGTGGGACTGCTGCCTTTGCTGGACTGACTTTGTGCTGTGTCAGATTCAGCTTCTAGGTAAGGCTCAGTACAAAGTTAGTCTTCTTGAATGTTACGAAGCCAGCAGCCTCAAGCTAAGGATTTACCTGTACAAGAGGAGATGCATTTCTTTCTTCTGTGCATTTCCATCCCCACTTCCCCTGACAGTCTCTTCCTGCTCTTCTGCTGCATGTTCTCCAAAAGCAGGACTCCAACCTGCGCTTTCCATCTCATGATATATATGTTTGTGACTCCAGCTTCATCAGGTCATATACCTCCCTTGCTCTCTTGTCACTGCTTTGACATCCTCAGACAGGTGGCTGTGTATCTTTATTTCCATTGCAGGGCTGGACTGGAAGCAGCCCTGCTACGCAGCATAGCCAGATGTGCCCAATTTGTAGTGGCTTTTGATGCAAGTGTCTGATGTGCCATGAGACAAGACAGGAGGCAGAGCTGAAAGAAGCTGATGCTGTACCTGGCACAGGCAAAAAGGTTACATGTTGTGTGCATATCACAGTTTGGACATAAGTAGTGTTTGCTGTCACCATCTCAAGTGTTGCAATGTCTGTGGGCACTGATGTGTTTGGTAAGAAGACTTACTCCTGCTTGAAAAGGGTTGTGTTGGCCTTCTGTCTTAACATGTCCCACCTCTTGAGCAATATCAAGACAGAAAAGCCAATAAAAACGTTTCTCTCTGCAGTATAGGATTTTTAAGGAAGAAGTACAGGGAGGAGGGAGGATCTTTTGTCTTGCATGCAAAAAATGTTAACCCCGCATAAATTAGCAGCAAGACTCTGCCCAGTCTTACAGAGAGCAGTGTTCTGTAACTACTCTGAAAGTAGACGGCTCCATAGAGGCAAGAAACTGTGTGGCATGAGCTTATGCACTGAAATGGGAGGGTACGTGCTGGGGCAGGGACTCCTTGGGAGGCAGGAAGGCTTCAGCAAGATTTCCTGCCTTTCTAGGAGTCCTGGCATTAACTATGTAATAAATAGGGAACTGTTTATTCTTTGGTGGGCCATAATACATTTTTCTCATGAAGAGTGTGACTGTAGGACTATATTATTTTGTGTTGGGCTGCAAATGCAAGAAGTGAGGAAGTCTGATCCCAAATAGGAAGGAATATTCAAGTTGCAGGTAGGGATATTTTTATTGGGATACGTGGAAAAATAAATGTTACCGTTTTTGAAAGTTGTTGCACCATTGGAAGCTCTCTTCCTATCTGTGGTATGGTATATTGAGTAAAATACATGCTTCTGAAGTGTGCTTAATTAATAAATAGTGTGTTCTGGCTTCAACAAATCACAGTAACCTAGTGTAGCCATCAGACTGGTTTTGGCAGTTGTAGTGCAATTTTTTTTTACTTTGAAATTATCCCAGTATGAATTCATGTAGTAGCTGACAAATCTCAGAGAAAAAGGTACTCTCTAGGTGAGGATAAAAGAAATAAGAAGAATATATCTGTTTTGCTTTTTGGTAAAAGGGACACCAGAAGAATCTTTTAATTAGAGCAATTTCATTCTGTCCATCTGCCATGAACCTGACTTGGTGGGAGCTGATCCTCTAATGAGGGAATTAAATGTTTATTTCTGGTAGCCCACAGCCTGTGACATGCTGAGCGCACGTTGCTGGGTGTGTGAGAGCTCTCAGCCAGTTCCCAGGAACTTCTCATTTACCTCTCTCATCTTTACTCTACTGTTTCCTCCAGAATATCACCTTTCTGATTTCTCTGTTCTTGATATTTTGACTTCGGAAAGATTTTATAAATTAAAAGACACAGTTTCTCTGTGGTGTTTTATTTGAGTCTGTGAATACACAGCCACTCATTCACTCCTCCTGCCCCCACCCCTGGTGGGACGGGGGAGAGAATTGGAAGTGTAAAAGTGAAAAAACTCATGGGTTGAGATAAAAACAGTTTAATAATTGAAAAGAAGAAAAATATTGTAAGAAAAGTAACAGGAATAAGAACCAAGAATGACTGCAAATGTAAACAGTTGGTCACCACCAGCTGACTGTTGCCTGAGAAGTGCCCCCAACCAGCCTTCCCCCTAGTTTTATTGCTGAGCATGGAGCCATAGGATACAGAATATCCTATATATTTGATCAGTTGAGGTCAGCTCTTCCAGCTGTGTCCCCTCGCAGCTCCTTGTGCACCACCAGCCTCCGCGCTGGTGGGGTGAGAAGCAGACGAGGCCTTTACTATGTATAAGGACTGCTTAGCAGGCACTAAAATATCCCTAAATCNAAATTAATTAATTTTTAATTTAATTAAATTTAGAAGAAGGAAAAATAAAAATCTACCACATATTAAGTCTGTAATCTAATAAATGAAGGAGATAATGTATTTCTAATTATTATTTGTTTTAATTTTAGTTTGAAGATGACGTATGGGTAGCATTAAGTCAGCATTTTAGATGGAAAATGCTATATTAAATACTATAATATATTTTTTACTGTTTAAATTTTACAGGTACATGTATACAGGATTTCTTTTACCTTTCTCTTGCAGATGTAACATTTCTACTCCTAGAAAGCTGNGTGTGACTGTAGGACTATATTATTTTGTGTTGGGCTGCAAATGCAAGAAGTGAGGAAGTCTGATCCCAAATAGGAAGGAATCTTCAAGTTGCAGGTAGGGATATTTTTATTGGGATACGTGGAAAAATAAATGTTACCGTTTTTGAAAGTTGTTGCACCATTGGAAGCTCTCTTCCTATCTGTGGTATGGTATATTGAGTAAAATACATGCTTCTGAAGTGTGCTTAATTAATAAATAGTGTGTTCTGGCTTCAACAAATCACAGTAACCTAGTGTAGCCATCAGACTGGTTTTGGCAGTTGTAGTGCAATTTTTTTTTACTTTGAAATTATCCCAGTATGAATTCATGTAGTAGCTGACAAATCTCAGAGAAAAAGGTACTCTCTAGGTGAGGATAAAAGAAATAAGAAGAATATATCTGTTTTGCTTTTTGGTAAAAGGGACACCAGAAGAATCTTTTAATTAGAGCAATTTCATTCTGTCCATCTGCCATGAACCTGACTTGGTGGGAGCTGATCCTCTAATGAGGGAATTAAATGTTTATTTCTGGTAGCCCACAGCCTGTGACATGCTGAGCGCACGTTGCTGGGTGTGTGAGAGCTCTCAGCCAGTTCCCAGGAACTTCTCATTTACCTCTCTCATCTTTACTCTACTGTTTCCTCCAGAATATCACCTTTCTGATTTCTCTGTTCTTGATATTTTGACTTCGGAAAGATTTTATAAATTAAAAGACACAGTTTCTCTGTGGTGTTTTATTTGAGTCTGTGAATACACAGCCACTCATTCACTCCTCCTGCCCCCACCCCTGGTGGGACGGGGGAGAGAATTGGAAGTGTAAAAGTGAAAAAACTCATGGGTTGAGATAAAAACAGTTTAATAATTGAAAAGAAGAAAAATATTGTAAGAAAAGTAACAGGAAAAAGAACCAAGAATGACTGCAAATGTAAACAGTTGGTCACCACCAGCTGACTGTTGCCTGAGAAGTGCCCCCAACCAGCCTTCCCCCTAGTTTTATTGCTGAGCATGGAGCCATAGGATACAGAATATCCTATATATTTGATCAGTTGAGGTCAGCTCTTCCAGCTGTGTCCCCTCGCAGCTCCTTGTGCACCACCAGCCTCCGCGCTGGTGGGGTGAGAAGCAGACGAGGCCTTTACTATGTATAAGGACTGCTTAGCAGGCACTAAAATATCCCTAAATCATCAACACAGTCTCCAGAACAAATCCAAAACATAGCCCCATACCAGGTACTGTGAAGGAAATTAACTCTTTCCCAGCCAAACACAGCACAGGAACTTGTAAAATGGTGAGATGCAGAATGAGTGAATAACTCTGTCCAAGTGACCACTATTAAACTGGCTTGTCTACAGCATTGCTATTTTACAAAGTGCATTTATTGAATTGTTTTGCCTTCAAAAAATAAGAAGGGGTGTGATGGAAGAGGTGGGGCTCCTGAACACGTCTACTGTTTGTGGTATAGAAGCTCCTTAGTATTATGTGAGGTGGGGGAGAAATCCATCCTGCCACCTTAAAGCTGGGAATGGTTTCTTGAGATCACAGGCTGAGAATTCTATCTGAAGTTGCTGTTGCCAATGCTTTGTGCACTTTTCTTTTTGTAATCATGATACCTGAGCAAAATAAATTTGAAAATCTTCCACTTTAATTAGTTTCCATTCTTATGGTTTAGAATGGTCTAGAAGGCCCTATTTTGTCAGAAACCTCTTTACTTCTATTTTTGCATTTCACCTTGAATTTGGTATTTTGTCCTAGCTGAACTAATGTTAATGAGCTCTGTGTTGCACTTATTTATGTGATAACTTTCTCTTCACAGATCACTCAACTTCAAGTGGTACATCATCATTTAAGCCTAGCCGATCACTGGTTTCTATTCCCACTGCCCATGTGATGCTGTCTAGTGCCAGCTCTTCACTTTCCAAACACAGGGAAGCTTTCAAGTCTGATGGCTCAAAATGGAGTACAAGCTTTGTACGGTCAGGAGGAGGCAGAAATCAGGGAGCCCTGGACAATTCTCTTGACATGAAAGATGCAAGACCCGTAAGAAAATGGTCCTCCTTGTCTAAACTCAGCTCACCAAATAATTTCAGCCAAGATGGAAGTAGTCATTCAGTGGAATACAGGGCTGGTACGGACAAAGCTGTGCCACCTCAATTAAGGACAAATGGGCCAAGTTGTTTGCATGACAGCATGGAGTTGTTAAAAATCGAGGACAAAGAAATGGGGAAAAAACGGTCTTCTCTACTGGACTGCAAATACAAATTTGAAACGTGCAGCAAAGATGACTTTGTTTCGGATTCCCCAAGTAGGAGACATGCCTTAGACTTGACCTACAGTGCCTTACCTGAGAGCAAACCTACGGCAGGTGGCTGTGAAGCTTTTGGCCAGAGATACACGACGCTGGGACAGCAGGCTGTGAGTGGAGCTCCCATACAGCCGGCAGTGAGGACTCAGATGTGGCTCAAGGAGCAGCTACGGGCAAATCCCCTGGACTGCAGGCCTGCTGAGGAGCCCTACGGCGTGGCTGCATGGCACATGCAGCAGCTCGAAGACTTCAGAGTAGCAGGTGACCAGCCTGTGCAGGTAAGGATAAAGCTTGGTGTTTGCTGCCATCGTGTGGCATCCTGTGTTATACCTGAGGAATAAAAGGCAGTTTTTAATGAAACAGGAAAGGGAACAGGTCCTCCTAACCAGGTGATGGTATTTTTAAGCTTTGATTGGGGCTGTTGCTGCTTGTTTCTCAACATTAGTTGTTTCTTGGGTTTTCTTTTATTTCTGCTGTCTGCCTACGTACAGTTTACTTGGATTCACTGTGCCTGTCTGCATGGGACTAACATGTCTTTGTCTGAATCTGGGCACAGAAGGAGGTTCATCAAGTAGCCTTTTTAGTAGTTTTACAGTAAAACTAAACACTGCATAGTGGAGGAAATGTGAAGGTATTTTGATTTGAATGGGCTTACAAAGAGGCTGCATTTATGCAAAATAAGAATGACTTCTGTGTAGTGCAGGGGTGAATGAATATTCAGTCTCCTTATGCCTAGTACTTAAAAACAGAATTCAGTTTGATATTACTGCTTATTTTTTAACTAATAAAAATAAACTAACAGCATTCAACAAATCTGGTTTATTTAAATAAGATGGTATGTGGTTGATGCATCATACTTGAAATATTTTCATATTGAGACTATCAAGCACATAGTTTTAAGAGACATGTAACCCTTTCTAACATGGCAATTCACAGTCTTTGTTTCCAGCTCTTCCCCTAATGAGGAAGTACAGTTTGTGAAGGAAGGCAGTACTTGAGACCTACTTGTTCATATTTACCTGTGTAGTAAGTTTGGCTTGGCTTGACAAAAAAATCCCAGTTTACAGTATATAAATTTCTCTGAAAGGCATTTTAGGGTTAGACTAGGATATTATCTCAGCAGAGATAATCTAACTGTATGTTCAGATTTCCTGTTTTCTTCAGCCTGAAGTACTCAAGGTAACTTACAAAGAGTTGTGCCCAAGTTTTGTTGTTCCTTCTGTTGCATATTGATGGAAAGAATGACAAGTTTAGAGATTCTTAACATCTAGTTTTCCTCTTAATGATGATCTGATTTTGGTTTTTGGTGGTGTTTGTTGGGTTGGGTTTTTATGGGGTTGGTTTTTGTTGGGTTTTCTGTTTTTAACTTAAGAAAATTGAAGCCAATTAATATGGCCAAACTAACAGTAATCTCTAAGGGTTTGTCTAAAAACCTTGACATTGTTACAGGTAGCCAGCCACCTTTTACCTTTATTGCTGCAGAAACACTCATCTTTCTCTAAGCACTTTGAAGATCCCAATGCTCGTAAATTCCCCAGGTAGGGAGCAGAGGCTCATGGGCTCCTCTCAGAACCGAAGTGACAGAGACTGGCTCGGTGCTGTGGCTGTGTCCAGGGCACTGCCAGCTGGACTCCGGGCAGCTGGTGCGTGCTGGTGGCATTGAGGACCACACAAGGGGTTTGGGAAGCGACAGCAGGGTACCATGAGGGAGCTTGTTCTATCCATTCATTCAAGTTTTCCCAAACACCTGAGATGTGTAGCTGGCTGCAGCCACCAGTGGTGCTGTCTGTGAGATTTGTGATCAGGTTACTGTGCCTGGTGATTCTCTTCTTGGATTTAAATATACAGAATGACAGTATATTAAGGGTTGAAAGGGGCCTTAAAGATCATCTAGTTCCAACCCCCTCTGCCATGGCCAGGGGCACCTCCCACTAGACCAGGTGGCTCAAAGCCCTATCCAGCCTGGCCTTGGACACCGCCAGGGTTGGGGCATCCATAACTTCCCTGAGCAACCTGCTTCTGTGTCTTACCACCCTCATAGTAAAGAATTTCTTCCTAATACTCAGCGTTAAATTTCCCCTTTTTCAGTTTGTACCCATTACTCCATAGCCTATCACTGCAGTTCCTGTGAAGGAGCTCCAGTAGGCCCCCTTCAGATACTGGATGATTGCTATGAGGTTTCCATGCAACCTTGTTTTCTCCAGGTTGAACAGCCCCACCTTCCTCAGCCTGTTTTTGTAGGGGAAGTGCTCCAGTCCTCTTACCAACTTTGTCGCCTCCTTTGGACTTGCTCCAACAGTTCTACCTTCTTTATGTTGGGGACACCAGAACTGTATGCAGTACTCCAGACAGGGTCTCACAACAGTACAGTAAGGTTTGTTTACTTATTTACTTCATTTAGATACATGCCTCTTTATAATCTTATATGTGCCTTTTCAACACTTTGTTTAGGATGGGTGTTTTAGAAATATATTTTTGTTTAGATCAAAACAACTCTCAGCTTTTGTCCTTCATGTCTCAGAAGTGCTTTCTCCCTCTGATCATATTTAAATACAGTACAAAGGCAAAGTTAAATGTTTGAAAGAGATGAAAACCTGTATGTGTTATTACAGTTATTTAAAAACTTTCATCAATGAAGGCATTGCTACTGAGCTGTATTTGGAGGACAGAGCCAGCAGGGGGAACACAAGCATTATTTCTTTGACTTCGATTCAAAAACAGTGCTGCACCTTTCCAGGTTTTTGAGATTTGACATTTTGCCTAAAGCTGGTGCCTTTTTTGGTTTTGTTTTTGGTTTGGTTTGTTTTTTGTTTCACCTGTAACTTTTACATTTCTGTGGAGGGAATTTCTGATGGCCTTAGCAAGCACTTCCATTGGCATGATCTGGAGTCATATTGCTGGGCCTTGAAATGGGATCTGTTTCATGTCCTCAAGTGGGATGTGGTTGTGAAGTAGGCCCAGAGAAGGTTAAAGCATGTGCAAGAGCAGTGAGCCTTGGAGGCATCCCGTGCTATCCCTCCCTGCCCTCCTGTCTTTCTGACAGAGGTTACACCTGTAAGGAGGAGAGATGTCATAAGCAATGTAGAAATGAGAATGGTTCTTCCTGTCTTGACACCTGTTTTTTAAGGAAACCTGAGCATCATTCTGCTGTGGCCTTTTTTCAGAGATCACATGTACCTGGGAACGGGTATTTTATTATTTCTGAGAAACCAAGAAAACTGCAATCCTAAATGGAATATATATCTAAGAGATAGAGTAGAAGGCATAAGAGGAAGCTGATGATTTATAAAAGGGGAAAAGCCACAGCTCTATATAATTTTTTTTCTTTTCCTTATAGTGAGGATTACTTTTGCTTTTTTGCTTTTAATGCATATATATCCTCATGGAAATGTAGTGGTTTTCCTAGGACTGAAAAAAATTAATTTATCATTATTTTGCTTTAAAACTATTATTGCCATAAACAGAGAATACAACCAACTTTGCTTTCAACTGTTTATCTAGACCAGCTTTGTGCATCTTAAAGATAACTGCATCCTGTAGCCTCCCCTTCTACCAGCCTATCACTAATGAAGTAAAAATAGATAGCAATAATTTTCTGCGTTGATTTTGAGGACTGATGATTCAGAAACAGCTGTTGGACTTAATAATACACACTACAAATAAGTTTTTATGTCCTCACAGACTGATACAGACAGTTCACCATAGAAAACTCTAATTCAGAGTTAATTTTTGTAAAATCAGACAAGCTTTCTATTTGTTTACTCTAAAGACTAATGCAAAGTATAATGTAACATCCTTCAAAAGCTGTTCCAAGGTTAATTACTTTCAAGCTCAAGAGTGTCTGCTTCCTTAGTAGTCTGAAGTTGACTGGACTCAGTGGTTTTTCTTATACTTTGCTCCCCAAATTATAACACCTATCATGCGGCTTTTCTATTTCAATTATAAACCATGGGTTGTAAAAAAAAATTTCCTGTGCATTCTAAGGGAGGCTCAGAGTGTTGGGTCAAAGACCTACAGCTACATTGTGATTGTCCTTCAGGACGTGGTCAGGTTTGCAACTGCAGAAAATGTACTGTGGAAGAACAGAATGCCTCTTAGAGAAGGTGCATCCTTCAGCTGTGTGATATTTGTACATTTCAGAAATCTCCAGGGAGAATCTGGTCTTTGGTTATTGTGTAACATCCCGGAATTGCATCTGAAAATACATTTCCTTAGCTAATGTGAGTTATTTAATGTATGCTTTTTGAAAATAAACATTCTCTTACTCATTTCTTAGGAACAAATTTTAACAGTTCTTTAGTTTATGGAGCTCAGTTTATGCACTGAAACAAAGAAATATAGCTTTAATGAAGACATTTTCTGTGCAGAATTCATATTTCACCGTACACTTAATTGTTTAATTGTTTTCAATATACAGCTGATCTTTGAATAAGGAAATGTGTGATAAGGACTGTATTAAGAGGAAAAAATGCTTATAACACACAATAGCATTTCCCATTTACTGAGCTTTGAGGCCATAAAATCTAAATTAAAAGGCTCTATGTTTTCAAGCAATGGCATTTCTTAAAGTCTGATCCTATTATGTATCCTATTATCTGAATACATGTAGGTACATGCTGTGTGCTAGTCCAAAAATTAGATTTAAAATGAAAGCATGCTTTTAAAATGGTTGGAGATTGTATAATAAGAAGGAAAGCTTCAGAAGGTTGCATATCTACATACATATTAACTTTGTACAGTGTTGTAAGTATCACAGTATGAAACTCTTTATTCCAGTGTACAGAGCATCTGTATGATTTCATGGTGTGCTAAATTGTGTCAGAATATTGCAGAGATAATAGGTGGAAATTACTTAAGTGCATCTTTTCCCTTTAATGTACCAGGTTTAGTGGTTTTTTTAATGAAGAAAACACTGGATTGATCATACCATGTGTATAAAAGTTGCTGGAAATTAAGTTTTAATGCAATGACAAGTTTAGAGTTATTAGAACAATTTTCGTTGCGAAGCAGAAAAGGAAGAAAGTAAACTGCATGCATATCTAAACATTGGTAAACAAAGCTGTAAAACTTTAATTGAAAGAAAAGTCATAACATTCATCAGATAACATTGTTGCCACATAAAACTTTATTTTATGTCAACTCAAAGCTCGGGTTTTTTTACACTCTTGTCAGATCAGAAAGTTAAAATTATTAATATGAACATTTTTTTCTATATCACATTTTGATGAAACCATACTTTTCAAGAATATATATTTTTTTAACATGAGGGATTATCACTTTTAGCTAGCAGAGTAAACTCCTTTACTGTAAGCCTTAAGTAAGCTTTTATGGTCTGTTCCTTTTGCTGTGAACTTGGTAGCCCAGCAAATGGGATTCCATTCATTATAAGGTGCTTGTAGGTTCAGTCTGGAGTAAGTGCTAGCAGATGATTGGAAACCAAACTTGGACTGTGCTAAATTGCAAAAAGAGCCTTGGCGTTTGTTAGCTGATAACTTAGCCAGCTTTATATGTCATCTTGGGAAAATGCATGTTTCAGTTTCAGCAGTGTATTTCTGCATTTGTTGAGGATTCTGTCACGTTCATTGCTGGAGGAATCTACTGGGGTTGTATCTGGGGATTGTTTCTCAACACTCTAACAAAGTTTCTCAAAGACTTCATTGATATGTAATTTTTGATCTCGAAATACATGCTAGTTGGTGGTAGTAGGCTCATCTTCCTCAATTTATTAAAAAGGAATATGTGATTTTACTGTTTTGTCAGGGCCAACTGGTGTCACAGTGGTTTCCCTAATATAAGGAAACTTCTGACTATACAGAAGGTCACAGAGACAATAAGCTTTGGGGAGTCCCAAGGAGTATGTCAGTGAATAAGCATTTTGTTGAGAAAACTGTTCTTATTCTGCTTTGGGCTAGAGTGGGTTTCC
>VYZR01041105.1:4084-23465 GCA_013400675.1 Oxylabes madagascariensis | reverse complement strand
CTTCCTTCGCCCTGCGCTGGGCGCCCCCGAGCCGAGGCTCTCGGAGACCTGCCGGGGTGACCAGCGAGCGGCAGCGGGGCACGGCCGCCCTCCTGGCCCGCCTCCCCGGGAGAAGCGGCCCGGGCCGGGGCCGGGCGCCCGGAGGAGCCCGCGGGGCTGGCGGCGGCCCCCGAGCGCCCGACGGGAAGGAGGCTCCTTCGGCACCGCCTGCACAGGGACCCCCGCGCCCTCCTCCCCGCGGCCGGCGGCTCCCATGGCTCTGAGCAAGGGGCTGCGGCTGCTCTGGAAGCAGGAGCCGGGGCCGAGCGCCCTGCTGGAGGCTCGCAGCCGCCAGGACTGCCTGTTGCTGGAGGCCGGCACCGTGGCGGCGCTCAGTAAGTGCGTGAGGGGCGGCCGGGGGCCCGTGGGTGTCCGTGGGAGCGCGGAGCTGGCGCGTCCGCGGGTGCGCACCTCTGCTGTGAAGGGACACTGGGGTGCGACGGCAGCGGGCCGTGCCCAGGAGCATCGGGGCACTCTCCTCCGTGGCACGGAGAGCGCAGACCCACGTCCCGCGGGATGCTGGCTGCGGAGAGCGCCCCGCCTCACTTACTGCCCGAGCGCCAGCACGGCCCTCCGGGCTCGGCACTTGCCGCCGCGTTTGGGTGAGCCCCGGTCCGTGCCGTGCGCGGAGGGTTGGCCGGCATCTCCTCCCGATCCGCGTTCCATCGCTGCTCTGGATGTCTTTAGCCTTCTCACCAGCAGCCGGGGTAGAAGAGGCAGGAGAGGCCACCCGGTTGCTTGGCACCTTTAATGTACAAGACTTATCCTCTACAGCCTTGGCTGCGAGGAAGGCCCAGGTAAAGGAATGAGGTCCACTGCCTCTTGAGGAAGTTTCTACTCAGCTACATCAGGTGCTAACCACCAGTGAAGACAGCCAGCTCACAGAGGAGATGTTTTGGGATGACTGACTTGAGATTTGTCTCCCATAAAAAACCTCTGGCGTCTTGCTGTGGTTCCCCTGTGGTTTGAAGGGTATTTGGTTACTTGAGTGTCTGGCTCTTAGTGGAGGAGTCTCGTAAACATGCTCAGGATTGTCTCACCTTGTGTATTTGATACTTGTTACACATGAATTAATGCAATGCTGATGTTGCTAATGTTGAGGCAGACACAGAAAAATGAGGTGACTGAGAATGTAAGGGGCAAAAAGCAAAGTAGGGGAACGCATGCTTGTGCTGTGTTCTTAATTTGTTTTCTGCATAATACCTGTGCCTGCAATCATGCTGCTGTTCACAGCGTTGTAGGAGTCCGTGTTCAAGCAGCTCAAACTGTTGTAGTAAGATCTGTGTGTACATTGTGATTTGTGCCATGTCAGTCACAATGTCACCTCAGGACCTGGGTCCACTCTGCTGAATCTTCCACAATGTACACTGGCAGGACATGCAGACTAAAATGCTTGATTTTCAGGTGTTGGGGACTTTAGGAATGACAAAAGCCAGAAAGGTTGTGAAGGGGCAGCTGATTTTCACATGAATAGTTCTGATAGTGGGAAAATTTTGACCAGTCATGGAAAAGATGTGGGGATTTTTGTTTGGTTTGTTTATTTCATTTTATTTGAGTTTTATATTGTGCAATATTTTAGAGACTGTTTCTTGCTAAATTCTTTGGTAATAGTGGACATAAATGTGTCACATTTTTCTAGAGGGGGTTTTTGTGTCAGTTTTCAGTGAATTAGCAGTGAAGAGTCAGTATTGAGCAGCACTTTACTCACTTTCCCTGATTCTAAAACCTGTTGACATTACCACTCTATATTGATATCAATGGAGTTAGGTCTGTGTTTTGTTATTCTGATAAAAATCTCAGGCAGCTCCACTTCCTAAAGGCAATGTGCATGAATAGAATGGAGAGTCCAGTATTCACCTAGCCTGAGCTGCCTGTATGACCAGTGGTCGGAAAGATTTGAAATCTCACTAATTAAAGGAATCATCAACATAGAGTAGTTTTTTTCTCCCTCAGTGTTGCCATCCCCCATTTGCATTGCTATACCTGAAATGATTTAGTGGCTGGAGAGTTGCCCTGCCTAAAAGGACCTGGTGGTGCTGCTCAGCATCCATCTGAACATGATCCTGCAGTTGTGCCCAGGTGAACAAAGAGGCCGGTGGCATCCTGGTCTGTCAGAAAACAAGAGCATGTCCAAAGAAGGACAATAGAGCCAGTGAAGGATCTAGAGGACAAGTCCTATGAGGAGCAGGTGAGGGGGCTGGGGTTGTTCAGCCTGGAGAAAAGATGGTTCAGGGGAGACCTTGTCACTCTCTACAGCTGCCTGAAAGGAAGATGTAGCCAGGCCTCTTCTCCCAGGTAACAAGAGACGGGGCATGAGGAAATAGCCTCAACTTGCACCAGGGGAGGTTTAGATTGGATATTAGGAGAAATTTCTTCATGGAAAGGATGGCCAGGCATACGGAAACAGGCTGTGCAGGGAAATGGTGGAACTACTATGCCTGGAAGTGATTCAAAACTGTGTGGATGTGGAAGTTGGAAAACATGGTTTAAATTATGAGCACACTGATACTTGTTTAATGGTTGGGCTCAATGATCTTAGACATCTTTTCTAATCCTAATGATTCTATGATTTTGTGATTCTGTGATTACAGAATTTATGCAGTCTCTCTTAAAGTGTTTTAGAAGAATTCTGAAGTAGTGATTTGTATAGGGTAAAAGGCCTGTTTGCCGTGCCTCTTGGAAGTCCAGTGTCGTGTCTTGAGATAACTCTAATCATGTCTGTGTTGGCATTCAGCCCACTCCATGGTAATAACTTTGTCATTCTATTTCATGTGATTCCTGTATTCCTTCCTGGATCGGTTCCTGTATTGTAGGAAAAGCTAGTTTGTCCAGTGGAGCCTGTTTACATAACTTCTGTTTATGCAGCAGAGGACCAGAAAAGGAGGGAAAACCAGTAGTAGGTATTGTGCTGGTGAATTTAGAAGAATTGTGAAGAGGAAGCTTCACAGCAGGGTGGTAACAGAAACAACATTAATTCTCTTTTGTTTGACTTGCCTTTAGGTTGTAACTAACCATAGAACACAACAGTGGGAGGTTAACATAAACTTTGTGTATGTGTGGTTTCAGCCATACTACTCCTAGGATTGTGTTACTTTTGGCCTCTCTGTCTAGTTTTCTGTTTCTAAAATAAAGTTCCTTAGAAGTTGCGTACCTGGGGTGAGGAGGAGTTATGCAACTGTGCCTTATGCAAACCTCTACACTAAATAAAAGCAGATTGGTATACCTGGAGCACTTAAGTTGTACAACAGTTTATGTAGTTTTGCAATTGCACTCTCATGTAAACAGAACTGTAGAGAGGTATAATCGTAGATGGACAGTGAAGGTCTGAGAACAAATTTTAGTCATTGTTCATTTTTTCCCATGATTACTAAGTATCTCTGCCCTTGAACAGGCATGACATCTGCACTTGCAGAAAGTTTAATTGCTTCTATAATAATTTTGTGCTAGAAGAAACTTAAATGTTGAATTTAACCTAGTTCAAGTGGCAGAAGGGAGTGAGAATTGTCCTAGAAGAAGTGGTGTTAGAAAAAAAAGAAATCTGAAGAACCACACACTGTGTACTGACACCATGCCAATACATGCTATAAACCTCTGGCAAACTCCTCATTAAAATAAACACTTTCAAATA
Source organism: Oxylabes madagascariensis (assembly GCA_013400675.1). Lineage (NCBI taxonomy): Eukaryota > Metazoa > Chordata > Aves > Passeriformes > Timaliidae > Oxylabes > Oxylabes madagascariensis. The sequence continues at coordinate 19,798 of VYZR01041105.1, read as the reverse complement.
TGTAAGCTAACAATTTCATGCTATCGTGTGAATGGATGACTTTATGCTTTTTCCTCTCTTGATATGTTATAAAGATAATGATGACAATTTTAGTTGCAAATTGATTATGTTTCACAATTTCCTTACCACCTGCAGAGATTTAATACCTGAAAAATATTTGCATCCTTGATATCAGTAGTGGAAAAGTATTGTAAAGATCTCTAATTGCCTGAATGTCAGCAATTTATAAAATGAGAACACTTGTCCTGTAATGGAAACCTAAACTAAAAAACTTTTGGAAAAATCAAGAAATCAAAAATCACTGCAGGAAACCTAGTTGCATATCCCTAAACCCCTTAATCTGTATAGTGATGTGATATCAACAGAACAGTTTTCTGTGTTACCGTAAGTTAAATAGTATTTTTGAGGTTGGGAGTTTGTCTTCCTCCTCTCATGATGTCACTGTAGGGTGGAGGGTAAAAGTCATTGTTTTGAATTGAATGACATATTTTGCTGGAGGCTTTTTTTTTTCTTTTTTTTTGCCACTGGCAATCCTAAAGCTTCAGTCATCTCCAGAAGGATGGGTGACAGCCTGAAACAATTCTTCCAGGAATTCTGTGAACTAGAACATCAATATATTCTGTGGAAGAAACCTAGAGTCATGAAGGATGAAGGAAAATTGTCATTTATTTAGAAGTTTTTGCTTGATACAACAGGCAGCATAGATACAGATGCTGTTCCTACTTTAAACACATTACAGTTTCAGTGGTTTATAGATGAAGTGAACTGCACAAGGTAGTTCTGTACTGCTGTCAAGGCAGTTGCTAAACTAAACTAAGGCTATAGTGCTGAAAATATGGTGATTTAACTTTATTATAGCAGGTAGTTTCAGTGAAAAGCTGTCAACAGGAGTGCTCTGCTATTGAATTTCAGCATAATAATGTTTTCTCAAGAGCAGAGCCAAAGGGTGCAGAGATTTTTTTTTTTTTGCAAGCTCTTTGATTCTGCAGCTGCTTTTATAAAGGATGTTACATCACCTGTTATGTTAAATCCTAAGTGACCATGGTGTCTGGAAAGTACAGAAGTTCAAAGATGATAGAGTGTGTGTTTTTGCAAATATGTCTGAGGTTCTTCCTGACTTTTACCCACAGATCTGGGAAGTTAGTCTTTACTAGAGACAGTTAAGGTCTGTGAACATTCTGTGGAGGAGCTCTGTGCCTCCTCTGCTGCTTCAGTTGCAGGTGTGTGTGTGGTTCTCTGATGCAGCTGAGTGAAATCTGGGTAAAGTCTTGCGAAAGCAGGAAGTAGCAGTTATTTACCTGTGCATCTTTTCCTTCTTTTGTGCAGAAAGCAGTTTCTGTGCTGTATGTACATTCACTGTTTACAATTAGCTTTTGTTTTGTATTGATGTAAACAACTGTGCTGCTGAGTGGGGTGTGGAAATCAAACACCAATACTTGTGCACAACACACTGTGAATGCATTTCTGAGCACTACATTCTATCCAAGACATTGGGCCCTCCACCATGGCTCATTTCTACTCTTATGCCAGAATAGTCATATGGCTAGCACGAAGTTTTTCTTCTAATGAAGTTTAGTGGTGTTCAAACATTTGTGGAAGCAGTTTACAGAGCAGAAGGCCTGCCTTAGTTGTGATTGCAGTGGGCACTTGCAAGCTATGGTTTTTCAGGCTGAATTTCACTGCTTTAGATTGTAGGGAAAAGTGTGTGTTGCAATTCTTTCAGTATTGTCAAAATGCAAACTGGGTACAGAGAAGAGGGAAGATGTATTTGCGTAAGTGTAGAGTGTTGATTACAAGACTTGTTTTCTATGCTAGGAGACAAGTGGTGGTTGTGAGGGATGAATTCTTTGTAGTGGTTATGTCTGTAGTGACTGCTGTAAGTTTCTATGTAAATATGAGTCATATATGGCAGAAATCACATAAAGATAATGGCCAAACTTCAGAGAAATCACTTAGGGACTTCCCTTTTATTTCCTTGACTGGCTGCAGCAGCATGGAGCTGGCCAGTAGAAACCTGGTGGTTTCTTTAATCCATTATTCTTTGTGAATTAATATATTCATACATGCACAAGCAAATATGCAAACATAATGTCTCACTAGGGGCAGGTTATTCTCAATCTAGTATAGAAAACCAGGGAACTGATCTTTCCAAAAGGCCAATTTTCTGTTTTATTTGTTGTGTTTTCCACCAGAAACGTACCTTACTAGAAAATTGGTAAATACATTGCTTTATGTTTTAAATATTTGGATTCTCTTAACTGTAAGTCTGGTCACAAACTTCTTCCCAAGTCTGTACTGCTTGCCCGATATGGGAGGTGTTTCTGAATACAGTCTAACTTTCATCACGCCTGTGTACCTTGGATTGAATGTGGACAGGAATATTTTAGTGGTGAAAGATACTGAAAATACAGCGAAGTACTTGAAATGTGTCTGCAGATGACTGAAAACACAATTTGGAGATAATTGTCTAAACTTATATAATACCAGACATTGGACTTATTTTAGGTAAGATGCTTATGGTAATGTATGTATGGGAGTTTTTGTATGAAATTTCTGTTTGATTATAGTTTTCTCCTGTTTCTGGGGAAAGTTCACACCTTTTTCCCCCAAATGCTAAATGACTCAAATGAAGTCATCCCATGACACCAAACCTATGTTTCTTGAAGTATTTAGAAATATGCTTGAGATTACATTCATATAGTGGTACCTAGAGCCAAGTAGATGACTATTTCCAGAACAAGGGAGAGACAGAATCCATAACCCAGTCTCAGACTCTTTTTTCTTTCTTCGAGAACTTTTCCTTAATTTTTATCTTTAAGTTGAAGGTATTACTGTGTCTGTCCTTAGTGTTGGTCTTAGAATTACAGTACCTTTCTCTACCCTCTGACTGCAGTCACTGACCTTTCTGGGGCCCATATGCTTTAAGGCTGTGCTGATTCTTGCTGGAGTCTGGGGGTTCAACCCTAAGAAGGGGTTGAATGTAGGAAATTGCATATGTTTGGCCAGTTCCTGCTAGCTGGTAAATTGAAATTGCAGCTTTTACAAGCAGGAAGTCACACTTGGTTAAGACATACGGTATAATGTAGTTGTATGTCTTTTCATGGTGTGGGGTTTTTTGGCTCTGAAATATTTTATGCGTGGAAAAGGTCCCTTTTAATTGATTTTATTGCAGCTTGGTTTCATTGAATTATTACATACCTCTTGTTTTACAATGGTTAAAGTATTTCATAGAAATTTTGCCCTTTAACTCTCTTCATCCAACAAAGTAGCGCATCAGTAGCGCATCAGTTCTCTGTGTAGCAACATTTTCTGATTCTGACTCGTGTCCTGGCACTCCTTGAATGCTCTGGGAGATGTTTTAGGGTTTGATGACAGTTATTTGAGATTTCAGTAAGATTTTGAGATATATAAATACTTCTTTTCAATAACAGGATATGAACCTGGCTCGAGCCCTCTGCAATAATGTCCTTTGTGCAACACCAAGGAGTGTAACAGGACAGGAGACTTCAAATTCCATCTGTATCTTCAACAAAGGGAATTTACACCCATCACTCCCCCAAATGTGGTCCATAGGCACTAACACATTCTGGCCTCTCTGTTTGTGTGACCCACAGACGTAGCTGAGTCTGTTTGGCATGTTCCTTCCCTGCTCCTTCCTTCCAGGCAGCTCTGCTGGTGCTGCTGTCCCGACTGATGCTGCCGTGCAGACATAGGTTCTGACAATGCCCGCCCAGAACGGCGGCGTTTCTGTACCAGGGCTGGCAAAACACAGCTATGTGGCTGTGTGTCTGGAGAGGTCCTGTGCCAGGAGCCAACGTGTGTGTGATGCCCCTGGCTAGACCTGGGAAACTCCAGTGGGTTCCATACATGCCAGTGGCAGGTACTTCTTGCCAGTAGTGGAATGGGCTGTGTGTTGCCTAATTCCACGCTGAAATAAATTCCATTCTTTTGGATCGTGCTCTCACCAGACACTTTTAACAGCCAACTTTCCAACTTGTAATTCTATTTTGAAGAATATCACCATGCTTTCGAAGTGACTTTTGAAATGCTTTCATGTTGTGCCTGGCCTGCAGCTTTATGAGGTCCCACATCTGTCTCAGATCTGAATCTCTTGGTGTTTCTCTTGTTTTAGATTTCTTCCTAAAGCTGGAACATTTGGAGCAAGAATTTTGGTTTTGGTTCTCCCTTTTTATTTTAAAGTAGCACAATTATTTTAATGTGGACAGCTTTTAAAGGAGGGAACAGATTTAAGAAAAAATTGTCTATATATTGTCACTGGTCTTTTCTACTTAGCAAAGATGCCATGGAAAGTGAAACATCACCTTTTTTAACCTGTTGGTTTTTTTAATACTTAAGAAAGCCTTGACAGGGAGGTTTTTTTTTTTTCCAAGACTGAAGCGTTGTTATAGTCTATCTAAACTGGTTTTGTGAAATTGGTTTTTTTTAAGTGCCTGAGAACTGAGCCTGCAGAGTCTCAGCCCTTAAAATGTGCCATTACTGAGTATTTAAATCGTTATTGTCCAGAGATTTGTTACCCAATAAAAAGCACTTTATCCTCTGTCTGCTGCTTATGCTTTGCTTCACTGGTGTGTGTGATATCAACATTTTGCTAGTTTCTCCTGATTTACTCTGAGGTCTAAGAAAGTAGAGTGTGTAAGTTGTGAAACTATGGTAGTAAAAACAAAATGAAGAAAAAATTAAACAAGTTTTCTTTATTTGCCACAAGTGCAAAAATTTAGATGAACATGTTTTAATTACTCTTGGGGGTTGCCTCTGTTAAGGAATTTTGCAAGACGAATTGTCCTTCATTTCACTTCTAAGTGTCAGCAATATATGGGATATTTGTTTGTTTTCTGTGTTTCTCACTGAACTCCCTGCCTCTTGAGATTTATAAAGAGAAGTCTCTTTCTTTTCTCTGCTATCATCCATTGCAAGCAGTTCAGTTTGTCTTTTTTATGCCTAGAGGTTTCAGGTTTTTTTTAACTGCTGAAGTTAATTAGGAGCATAAAATTGCATATTATTAGCATATCTCTGAAAGTACTATGTTGCTGTTTATCTGTAGTTCAAGAAGTAAAAGGACATTTGAGGGTTACAGTCTAATTTCCTCATTTGGGAGATTAACCTTGCTCCTCACTGGGAAATGTATACAAAATGCAGACTTATTCATTCAGGAAGTATTCTGGTTTTATGTTAAAGTAGCCAGTGGCAAGTTTGTTCCGTGGTCTAGCTTAATATCTAAATGTTCAGTATGTGCCCATTGAAGTTGCTTGTTGCAGAAATGCACAAATATAACACGAGCATCTGACCTTTTATTTATTTAATTAACTAATTCTTACTTCACTAAAATATGTTTAATTCCTCTTGAAGTCAACATCTGGTGTTGTGTCTCCATCAAATCATGTTATCCTGCGTAAAAAAACATTTCAGTTCTGTCTGAAATTAGACTGAGAGTCTGGAAGTATAAACTCTCTCTTTTTGTACATGAAGAAAAAATATTTTATTTTAGCTTATGGCAAGACTGATTGTTATTTTTGTTCTTATTTTAGAACAGTGTAGATTTTACATGTGCTCATGTATTTCTTTATTTATTCTGGATCTGATGTGGCATCTGTACCATAAACTAAAATTGTTACTAGCATCAGGTTGATTTGAAAATAAAGTGAGTGCTCTTTTTTCTTCTAGGGTGGTGTGTGGAGATGTGCATTTCTGTCCCATCATGTTTTAATTTCTATGGTTTTACAGCATTTTAACCCTACCTTTGTACTGTTGTCTCGTTGACTGAGAAAAAGCAACCTAGGTAACATTGATTCCTATGCAATAGGAATAATAGCAATTTGAAAATTTTATGGAGACTGGATAACTAAGTTTCCTGCCTTTCTCTTTGTTCCTTAGCTCCAGAAGAAAAGGATGCAATTAAAGGACAGTATGAAAAACTCATGGATGCTTACGGCTGCTTAGGAGAGCTTCAGCTTAAATGTGGTAAGTCACCATGTGTGTAACTGAGATTATAAAATGCCCAGACAATGCTAAATGACAATAAGTGGCTAAAGTTGTCTAATTCCTTAATTTGTGAAAGCTAGTTGCACTTTGTCATATACAGTCTGGAAAAGATCTGTTTCTTTTCCTATTTTGGGCCAAAACCATATCACTGAATGATGGATGGATTTTTTCTTAATTTGTTTTGTCTAACATTCTTAGCTGCCTGAAGATAATTGCCATTCTTCTTTCCCTACCACGTTTGTCCAAGGCAAACTATGATTTCTTAATTCTTCTCTTCTCTAAGGATTGTGTTTAGACACTGATTATCATGGTCATCTGAGAGTGCAGAACTGCAGATTGCCAGTTCTTGCTATAATACCTAATTGCCTTTAATCATTCATACGGATAAGGATTTGCAGAAGAAGGCCTCTGGCTTAAATTAGTATAGTAAGGAATGTTTATTGTCATTGATGTAAATTTTGTATAGTTTGGGAATCTTGATTTAGCAGAGGTCTTGTTATTGCACTGCCTGCAGGAATGTTAATGGAAATAACATGTTTTAAGAAGAGAACTGCAGTGATTGATTTGAAGATAACAGGACCTTACATAGTACTTAAAAATCAGTGATTTAGATGCACAAATAAAAAAGCACTGTATGCGTTGTTCCCAAGCTGTTACAATGAGCCTTAATTTTCAGTTGGAGAAATGACAAGACTTTTTCCATCTAGCCTGATGCTTGGTCAAGGAGTCTGCCAAAGGCAGTGGCATGAGCACTGGTGTATTTAGGCCAGTAAATATAATTGTGTCCTTTTATACCCTGCTTACCATTTTGCAGCCTGAGAAATATGACTTGAAATTGACCTGAAGAGGCAGCTGCAATCTGAAGGATTTTTGTGTCATAGTTTAAAACTGTAGGTCCATCTAGTCTTTTTAAATGAATGTGGACTTTTTGTTTGTTTCTTGTGGAGTTAATTAGACATTTCTCTGGAGATTTATATCAATTTGCTAATGTAATTTGAAACAAATGACTTGTGATTAGTTTTTCTTGGCACTTGGGTCTGTTTTTCTTCATAGAAGTCTAATGAATCCTGTTGTAGTAAAGGAATGTATCTATTGAATTCAATCTCTTCAAGCTTCAGATAAGAGTAGTTTTTGTATGTGTGAGAACCAAATACATCCAATTTTAGTTTTCATGTTAAAAAATGAATAATTTCAAATGGGGTGTGAAATATTCTCAGCCTTACTTTTTCTCATGTCCTTATTTGTTCTTGAACAACATACGCTTGACTTCAGTGCTCTGAAAGTGTGAGGTTTTTTCTTTCTGAGCTTTGTCACTGTACCTCTGCCTTGTTCTAGCATTAGATTACAAGTTCTGGTACAGGACTTATTTTGGAAGGGATTGTTAAAATTCAGTGAAAGGTCAGAGGGTCATGCTGTAATGGTAAGTAAAGGTAAGCAAACATTTTCTGCTTCTGAACCTGTTTAAAAAAGCCAAGATGCATGTCTGCTATCTTACTATTCAAGACGTAGCCCAGATTTTTGTTACAGTCTGGTTTAGACCTTCCATCTTACATGTAAGTGAGTTCCATCCCTTTAGCTGATGCTTACATAAAACATTAACTCTACAAGGGAATTGTACGGGGTTTGTGTAGCAAGATTTTGGTAGCAGGAGGGGCTACAGGGCTGCCTTCTGTGAGAAGCTGCCAGAAGCTTCCCCTGTGTCCAGTGGAGCCAATGCCAGCTGTCTCCAAGACAGATGTGCTGCTGGTCAAGACTGGACCCATCAGCAGCAGTGGTAGTGCCTCTGGGATAACAGATTTAAGAAGGGGGAAAAACACTGCCCAGCTGAAGCTGGAGAAGAGCAGAGTTAGAATATGTGAGAAAACAGCTCTGCAGACACCAAGGCCAGTGAGGAAGGAGGGGCAGGGGGTGCTCCAGATGCCTGAGCTCAGATTCCCCGGAAGCCCATGGTGTGGACCACGGGGAAGCAGCTGTGCCTNTTTGTGAAGAACTGCAGCCTGTGGGAAGGAGTCATGCTGGAGAAGTTCAAGGAGGACTGTCTCCCAAGGGAGGGTCTCCATGCTGGGGCTGGGGAAGAGTATGAGGAGTGCTCCCCATGAGGAGAAAGGAGTGGCAGAGACAATGTCTGATGAACTGATCACAACCCCTTTTTCCCATCCCCCTGCATCACTGGGGAAGAGAAAATTGGGAGTAAAGTTAAGCCTGGGAAAAAGGGAGGGGTAGAGGAAGATGTTTTACTCATTGTCCTACTCTGGTTTGATTAGTGATAAATAAAACTAATTTCCCCAAGTTAAGTCTGTTTTGCCCATAACTGCTAAATGATCTCTCCCTGCTGTTATCTCAACCCATAAGCTTTTCATTTTGTTTTTCTGCCCTGCCCAGCTGAGGAGGGGAGTGACAGAGCAGCTTTGGTGGGCACCTGGCATCCAGCCAGGGTGAATCAAACGACCAGAGGAATGCAATGTAACTTTTTCCTTTTTTGTGTAATGTATTTTAGCAGCTGCAAACAAAGGCATAATGGGCTAGCTCTTCACTGAGCTTCAGTGCTCGCATAGACTTTGTTCAGGAGTATCAGCATTTTTTTCTTACAACTGGAAACACGCAGACCATTAGTATTAAATTAACTGAGAGTTTATTTGTGAAAATACATTCCACTGGGATATTAAGAGTATATTTGTAGGGCAGAAGGGGAAATTTTTGCCAAGACATGAAAGACGTCTCTGAACATTTTAATTAATCTGTAAATACCGCTACTTAGAAATCCAAATAAATCACATTGTATGCCTGCCAAAGTAGATCGTGCTTTTTACAAGAAGGTAGATGAAATATGTGAAACTGACTCACAAAGTTAATGTTTCCCACCAGTAATAACATTCACTTCTATGTACTTATGTCTGTTAACGTGACTCACGAAGTTCTTCTGCTTTCTTTTGTGAGATGGATGGCAGCAGGATGAATTGTACAGTGTCTGTGAGCTGTACCTCAGCCAAGATTTTACTGCCAAAGAAGATCTAGCAGTGACAAATACATCTTAAGCAAAGTGTTAGAAGAGCTGGCTTTATAGTGCTTTTTTTTCAGATACTGGGATGTCAGGAAGAGATGCATACATAAGGGAATATTTTAACACCATCACCACATAGGTTGTTTGCTTTAATACAGCTGCTGTATTTGGGGAGGCATTCTGAATTCATTTGATTGTGTATATACTCTCTCACTCTTGTATATATACAGTGTGTAGTTGAAAGGAAGAAATTTCAAAGGCAAAAAAGACAACTAAGTACCTGTCTTCTGTTCTTTTTGCACATTTTCTAAAAATGCAATTGTATTTAGAAGAAGGAGAAAGAGGAGTATCTTTGAGACTAAAATGGTAGTTTGGAAAGTCTTGGATCTCTTCATAATTCTGCTGTAGATATCCTCAGGAATTTTCAGCCAGGTGGTTAGAATGTACTGCTCTGCTGTGTTTTGTTACTATTTTTGAAGACAGATAAGAGGCAAAATTGGTTTTTAGTGGACTGTAAAATGGAGTGGAGTATGTGTGGAGTGGAGATGGAAAAGTCTGAGGGAACATAAGGCAATGGCATGACTGTGATGGAATGGAGAAAGCAAAAATTAGTGAAAATCCATTTTGGAAAGAAAAGGCAGTCTTGAGTGAAATAGTTACAGTTAAGGACAAAATAAGAGTTGAATATTGACTCATTTTCACTGCAGCTCAAAATAGGCAACATTGAAATCATCCCCTAAGCTGAAGGGGAAACAATTGCCTTGAGTTATGTAGACAGGTTAAATACAGAAACGACAGCTTATTATTGTGTAGTGTGACATACCAGAACTGCATTTCCTGCTCAACTTGGATAAAGGCAGTTGGTTTCACAAGAGCACTTGAAAAAATGGATGGAAATTATTATTGTCTTGTTTCTGTGCTAAATATTCTTCAACCTCTGCCTCTTTTGTGCAACCTAATAAGAGGGCATTCGGCACATATCATTTTGAGCAAAACATTTCTTACATTTCTTCAAAAGTGTTCTTTACAGGTTGTTGTAGTGATTGATAACTGAAATGGGGCAAAATAATGATCTTGGTCACAATGCATGAAGATTTGTACCCATTTATCTGAGATCAAAGTGTGGTCCATAAGCTTTGAAATAATTTTTTTCTTTAGTACTATAGGCGGGTCTTGCTTTTTCATAGATGTGTTGCTGTAGAAAACATGACCAGTAAGGAACACTTCACGTCTTGCTGTAACATAATTTTAGAGATTTCTTTAAAACATTCCAGATTACATCCCAAGAACAGGAAGGACATTTCTACATTTGTGACCTTTGATTACAGTTCTTACATTCCTAAATCACTTTCATCTATGTGTACAGTTTAGAAAGGCTAATATGAATCAGAATTGTACATTAAACTGTTTGTGTAAGTTAAAGGAAAAAAGAGATTTTTATTTTCCAAGGTGGGGTATGGTAAATAGTCTAGAGCTGATGTGGTTGGTACCAAGTGAAACTGACCTGAAGAGGCAGCTGCAATCTGAAGGATTTTCATGTCATAATTTAAAACTATAGGCCCATCTAGATGTTGCTGGTAGAGAAGGGAAGACAGGGAGAGCCTTCTCTGTGTGTAGCTGTACAGCTTAGTGGTGAGTAATTTCTTACACCTTAATGGAGACATGACTAAAAGATGAATATTGGAGCAGTGTTTTGGCAGCATTAATTCTGCTGTATGAGGTTCTAAAAGGGTGAAAGGTTGACAGAAGCCTTACCTCTGTTCAGAACCCCATGGCTACATCTGTCATGTGAATAAAAACAGGCAAGACACAGGCACAGAGCACTGTCAATAGCATATTGTGATTAGCTTGTTCCCTCTGGTGCCAAGGGAGCATGCACATCAGGCAAGGATCTTCCTCCTGCAGACAGTGCAGTGATAGCCCAGAGCTAGTTCCCAGGAACACTATCCAAATACCACCTGGAGAGTCAGAAGATGGGGCTTGGGACTTTTTTCCAAGGTACAGAGTCAGAGAGATTTGTGTTAAGCTGGGGCTGTGGTGTTACAGGGTTTCTGCATTGTCTGTTTTGCAGCATATCCTGAGTGATTTAAGCAAATAAGAGAGATTAGAGCTGGTCTGAAGACCACCTCAGCTCACAGGACAGCCTGGGAGGACCAAGTGGCAAAGCAGGCTAGCTTTATCATACCATAAATCTCTCTTTTCATCCTTTTTCTCCAGTTTTCTGAGCTGTAAGTGTGAGCTCCTTTGCCAGCCTGTCTCTGTTCAAAGGTTATCATGAAAAGTGCGTGGTGGCTGCTCTGTAATTTGGAGTACTATAGAGAGACTTATTCTGTGTATATAGAACTGTGGAATGGCATGAGTCAGAGGGAACCTTTATAGACCATCTACTTCCACCACCCCTGTCTTGGGCAGGGACGCCTACCTCTAGACCCAGCTGCTCGAAGCCCCTTCCGACCTGGCCTGGAACACTTCCCAGGGGTGAGGCACCCATAAGTTCCCTGGAAAACCTGTTCCGCTGTTTCACTACTCTCATTGTAAAAGATATCTTCCTTGCATTCAATCTAAACTTGCCCTCTTTCAGTGGAAAACTCTTGCCCTTGTCCCATCACTACAAGCCCTTGTGAAAAGTCTCTCTCCATCTTTCATTACAGGCCCCCCTTTAAATATTGAAAGGCTTTCCCTGAGCCTTCTTTTCTCCAGGCTGAACAACCCTGACTCTTTCATGTGGAGTTACTGCCCATGGCAGAAAAGTATCACAGCTTTAGAAAACCAGTCTCCTTATACTTCAGAGACAATGCAATGCCTTCTTAGGTGTGATTTCTTTTTTGGAGCTTATTAGCTAGTGATTTAATGGAGTAGAGATGCTGGGCCTTTGAATGTGTAGATGAGTGTCCCATTTGGGGATGAGTGGTTGACTGGAGGAGGTAGTAAAAAGAGTTTATAATCTCTGGTAAGCAAGAGCAAGTTTCTAGGTAAGGCAAATATTCCTGCTCAATGCCTTCTTAAACTAGAGGATTATTTTGTTTAGATCCAGTGATTTTCCACTGGTTACGAGCTCCTGGAAGGACAGAACCACAGGTAACAAGCCTTGTATTGTTAAATTTTTGTTCTCTTTGGCTATTTTAATGTTGACTTTCTCATTTGATCTCTTTTGAGCCGTCTAGGAAAGCTTAAGGTCACAGAAAGCAATGAAAGTACTTGTACTCTTTGTCTCAGCATTGCATGCAGGCAGCTCTCCATGTCCTTCACTACTGTTTTTTTGTGACTAATAAAGCTGACTGATATTAAGGCACACTAATGGTGTTTTAATGTATTGCTTCCAAAGTCTCATGAGTGAAGTTTACTTTGAGCTGATCAGTTTTGCATGGTTTCAGCTCAGTCGCAGAAGCTTTTAGGTATCCTGAGAGACAGCTAACTCCTCCTAACCCTTTCTGGAGGCTGCAAGGCAGTGTTTGGTCTGTTATGAACTCTCATGGTGATAGCTGATGTGTCTCCTACTCTTTATTTTTTGTAATTACACAAAGTCATGGGCAAAGGAGGACTAAACTGTCAGTATTCCTAGCCCTCTGCTGTGATATCACAAGCACAGAAGACACACTTCTTGAAAGCACTCAAGAAGGAGAACACAGCACAGCATTGTTACAGAAAGAAATGCGATGAACAGGGCTTTTTAGTAAATACCACCTACACTGGCCTTTAGACAAAACTGGAGTCAGCAGAACAGAATGAATAAGATCTAATCTCCCACCTTGTCTTGCCATTCCAGTCCCACGTGCCTACACAAATACTCTGGCCCTACTGAAAACCACCCCTAACTCTAGTTTCTGTAGCCACCCTGTTATCTGAAAGCAAGGACTCCCCTACTGGTGTCTCAGAAAAAGAATAGTTGTTGTGTGAGAGCTGGTGTGCATTTTCAGACAGTGGGTCACCCTGGAGGGTTGAAAAGTGATCCTAAGAAGTGTTCCCTTTTGCTGTCTGAAGCCATACTGTCCCAGATTGTCACTGTGCCCTTAGCTAATTAACTTGCTCTTGGCAGGTCAGCTGTTGGTTCTGCTGTGCTAAATTAATAAATCTTGGCTAATTTCCACCTTTTCTTACTAACTGGAATGACTAGGATGACATTGTCTCCATTACAGGCCAATTTAAGTGAATCAAACAGTTTCTTTGTAGCAAAACCAGCATTTACAGAAAAATTGTTCTACTGTTTCTTAATTATCATTTCAGAGAGAATGAACAGAGGTTGAAATGTGTATGAGAGATCTGATTACAGTGATGTTCTCAAGCTCCAAATTTATCTTCTGGTTTTGAGGCCTTGAAGTTCAGCTGCTCCATGATTTCACAGTTATGGCAGCTGTAATTGTTTTAATGATAACTGAGGTTGTCATCAAATCATGTAAATGCTTTAGCGACATAAAAAGCAAAATCTCAAGAATTTGTAATACTGAGATTTTACGAATGTCTGAACATGCCCAGCTTCAGCTGAAGCCCGTAAAGAATCTGAATGCTGTATGTTCTCCAGGGTGGTTAATTGATTTTTTGAGTAGTGTCCCAATGCACGTTGCTCTTCATAAAGTCAGTTGGGAAAACATACTAGTGTTTTCTAGTGCAGCAAAGGTTGGATAAGTGTTGTGGAGTATCGTGCAATTGCAGCCACTTATCTGCAGTTAAGTGGAATTTAGAAATGTAAAGAACGTGGCCTGCGTGCCTGTTGTTCCTGTTTGTTCTCTTGTGAAGTAAAGACGCTGGCCTCTGCTGGAGCCCTGTCGGCGTTGCATGTGACAGGACTGGTGAGAAGCTGTGTCCACCTGGAAATAACCCTTTTGTAACTGTCTGTCGCTTTCTAGGTAACACTCGGCTGCACTTTCTGGTCCTGGTGACAGGCTGCACGTCGGTGGGAAAAATCCTGGACGCTGAAGTTTACAAAATTACTGCAACAGATTTCTGTCCTCTCCAGGAAGAAACCAAGGAAGACGAGCGCGTTACTGCCTTGAAGAAAATACTGAACTCTGGGATGTTCTATTTCTCCTGGCCTAATGCAGGCTCAAACTTTGACCTGACTGTGCGGGCTCAGAAGCAGGGTGATAACAACTATGAATCTGGTAACTCGTTCTTCTGGTTAGTACTACATGTTATACCCAAGTCTTCTGTTGTCAGACATTGGGCAGACATTCTCAGAGGGAAATGAACATGCATTTCAAATGCATCTCCTTTCATTTCATTGACATGTCCTTTTACAGGGCGGGTGGCTTTAATGAATTCATGGTAACTTGTGTTTAATTAAAATTCATCTGATAGTGAAGTGTAATTATAAAATGACATTTTATACTTCAAAGGGGTGAAATACAATATGTTTATTGCTCATATTACAGAAACATGTCTCTATATGTCATGAATAGCTTCCCCTGCAGTCCTTTCTAATAGTTTTCTTTAAAGTTATCTAACAGAAACCTGTGCTTGAACTGTTCATAAATCTCATCATTTGCACTGAAGTATCTGTTATTTTTTAAAAGTGTGTGTTTAAAGTCTGTAGTTTATTGTTTCTGTAATGTGTCCTAGTTTTTATGTTGAAAACATCAATATTAATATGTTTACAGCTCAGTGCAAACATAAATTGCACGAAAGAAAACTCCCGTGATACACTGTTCTGTGCTTTTTACTTTCTTGTGCTTATAAAGCAAAGAAAAATTATCTCTTATTGTGGTAAGTATTGGTTGTGGGGAAAAGAGAAAACACAATGCTGGGTTATGTTATTCAGTTTGTTTGCTTTGCAAGTTTTGGCATAATGCTTGCATTTCTATACCCTTCCCCCCCTTGTTTTTAAACAAAAAGATAGTCACACAGCAGGCATAGCTGTTCTGGAAATAAATGAGGGTTTGATGTAGGTGGAAAATAACTGGCAGGGTTAAATGTGGATGTGCTGCTAGAATGTGCAGTGAGGCTTGTGGCCCAAAGTTGGTGAATATTAAATAAGCAGAAAAGTTCATAATGGGTGATAAATTAACATGAGAGAGCAGTTCAGTTAGGCTAAATAATCTTTCCAGCTATGATGTGATTTTGACTGGTAAGATCTAGTGGTTTGAGTTTAAAACTGAAGAAAGATACATAATAAATACTGGGTGTTCAACTGTGCCAATGATGCATCCCTCTCCAAAAGCTCACCAAGCGTTGTCAAGTCAGACACCTGGCAGAAATGAGCTGTATCCCAATGATGAGACTGCTAAGATGGCAATATCCCATAATAAAGAAACAACATTTAAAGCAACTCTTTTTCCCTCTACTGTCTCTTGAAACTTTTCCTCTTGGAAGAAAGGTATATTTGAACCTTCCTTCTTTGCTGCTTCTGGCTGATCTAGAAGTAAGTTCTGAAGAGTTTCCATTCTCCAATATGTTGTAGAACTGGGAAAAATGGTGACAACATCACATTAAGGGCAAAAAGATGTTCCAAAGAAAAATTATCTTGAGGTAATTCGGTGATATGGGAAATTTCAGACCAAACAATAGATGCTTGAGGAAAGTAAGCAATGAGATAAATAGTTATACAATGAAAAGTATTAAGATGACCTTAGTTATAGGCAACACAAACTGCCTGTTTAATGAACTGCAACAACAACAGAAGAATTCTACTGGAATTTGCCTGAGTGAAGACTTCCTTTGCAAGTAGAACTGGGAGAAAGTGGTGGAACAGATAGAAAAAATTGTTTTAGAGCTGCTTT
>VYZR01041104.1:0-44378 GCA_013400675.1 Oxylabes madagascariensis | reverse complement strand
CGTTTGCCACTTGTCCCTGTATCGCACTGTCCTCCAGAAGTTACTACTTTTCTGTATTTTCCAGCCAGGATCAGTCTCCCTGTTTACCTCTCCTTACTAATTCCCTATTCTTTGCAGTCACCCCCAGAAAAGTTTTCACCTGTTCATGACTCTCTTACATTCTCTTATTTTTCAGCTTTCAGCTTGTCTCTCCTTTGGATGTTCTTCTCTTTTTATTTTTGAACTTCTGAGGTATATAATTTAATACTCAGGTCACATGCTTTACTATAGAACCTTTTAAACTTTTAATTAAATTAATGGCACCTTTCCAAAACATCAAGAATTGCAATTTTTCAACCTAAATGGAAAGTCTCCAGGAAGATATCAATTAATTCTTCTGTTCCAGCCCTGAATTTTATGTGAGTCTCTATGCAATTCTGTAATATGCATTATGCAGGAAGTCACATTACTAAAAATGTTCTTGCTAGAGTTATAAATCTTCAGGTGGTGGCACAGCTTGGTTTAATGCAGTTTTCATTTTTCCCAGTCTCTTATGGATCCAGAGCTTCACACAATGAATCTGGGCAATGACCTTCAGTTTAACAGCTGATGCAGTCAAAGAATCACCTATCACAAACATCTGTGTCAGCCTCAGTGAAATAGTGCGAGCACTAAAACAAATCAGTAGCTACAGATTTCCATTCCAGCACACATTTGACTGATGACAGAGTGCCAAACAACATCACAAACCTATTTTTTAGCTCATAAGCATCTCCATTAAACTCAATTTGGTAGAAAAAACCTGTAAGAGGTGAGGTGTCTGGCTGTATGGACTCATGCTGGTCCATTTTAGTACATTAAGCTTTCTGCAAAAAGGATCTATGGGGCTCTTATGAACCTGAAATTCTTGTTAAATCTGTTTGCTACGGAAAAAGACCTCACTGCTGGCTCAGTCACAGCACCTGCATCTGAACTGACTGGTTTTGGAAGATGTGTGAGGAAGCCGTGTATACACATCATGGATGTGGCTGACATTTCAACTTACAGCCCAAAATATCTATCAGGGAGTACAAAGCAATTACATTCCCTCATCTTGACAGAAGGGAGGGGCTGGAATTTGCTTTCCTAATCATTCAGGGCTCTGTTTGCTAAGGGTCTGAGGTAACTCCCACGTATTAATAATAATCCAATGGATTTACAGGCTCAGAGAGACCAGACACCTGCAAACATTCCAGGCCAGGCTGGACAAGACTTTAAGTAACCTGGTCTAGTGAAAGACGCCCATGCCCATGGCAGGGGGATTGGAATAAGATGATCTTGAAGGTCCCTTCCAAAACAAGCCATTCCATAGTTTTATGTGGGCATAGGGGATTTCAACCTCAATGGGTGTAGAGGCTTTAAAACACTCTGAACATCAAAAAAATCTGAGCTCTTCACTGAGTCACAGTTTGTACGAAGTTTGCTATTAATAAGGTTGTATGTGTCAGGGGTTTCAACTGTGCTACTGATTTTCACGGTAAGGTTTTCACAGCCCATGACCAACAGTCATACATAACTTGAAACATTCTGAAACCCTACCACGTAACAGGTGTAGTCATTTTTATCTATTTTCATTAAACTGCTTTCTGTTCTCAGTTACCCTTCTAGAAAATCAGAAGGAGCTTCAGGCTGAGGAAACCGATAGCAAAAACTGATTTAGTTTTTATTGGTTGAGAAGAAAAAAGAAAGTATTGCAGTAAATAATCAGAAAACTGACAGCTTATCTCAATTCTTATTGTTTTATGGTCCATCAGCATTTCTGACCTGACAGCCTCTGCTGAGGTACCAAATCCCGGTACCCCCCAGCTCTTCCCAAAAATGGAAAAGAAAGTCAGGATTCATAGATCAAAACCTGAAGCCTGTTAGGGCACAGTAAATTGCAGACAGCAGGCTAAGAATAACAGAACAAACTCACAGGGAGAGAATTAACAATAAAACACAGGAACTCTGACTCTCCCTCCACAACGTTACCTAATTCTAATGTCACGAAGAAGAAAGCAGAGTGAGCGTGTGTGCAAGAGATAACAGGCTGTCACAGCACCGCTTCGCTCAGCATCAGAAAATTAAAGTTTGATTATTCAGTAGAAGCTGAGCCGATCTGAGAGTCACACGAGGGTCCAGTTCACAGCGCAACTTACCTTCACAAAGAGCTCAATTTCAGGGTCCCTTCCTTCCCCATTAGCAGCAACTGAGTCTGTCATTTTTCACCCCCAAGGCTACCAGCTGATCTCTTGATATTAAGTGGCAGAAGCAGGTTTCAACTGCACAGCGTGTGAGTTTCCGTTCTGAACCGCTCTCACAAAGCTCTTAAAACATCATTTGTAACGATAAAGCTCGGAAGCAGTGGAGTAAAGAAGTTTGCAGGTTATTAAATTAATAATAATTAAGAAAAGGCAGGCAGCAGAGGAGCAGTCCCTGTTACGGTCGTTCTTAAGAGCAACAAGTGCTGCTGTGCTCTGGCACAGTATCCTCATCTGTCAGAGCTGCAGCCCTCGCTGCCTGCCCAAAATAGCCCAGAGCATAAAAAAACAGAGGGTGGGGTTAAACTCATAGGGGAGGAGACAAGCTCCTGGTACCTACGGCAGGATCGGTCTCCGAGCAAACAATTCTTCTCTTCCCTGTTTTCAGCGTGTCTGTTGTTCCCTCCCTTACTCTACAGCTGGGAGCACCAGGGACAGGGAAGAAGGAAGTCCTGCAGTTGGGCTGGTTTCGCTGCTTTAAGCAACAGTGATGGTTTTTTCTGCTTTTCTGAAGGGTGTTTGTCCTGCCTCCAGCTGTTCAAACTCCTAATATTGTTGTTAAGAAAGGTAAGAGAAAAACAGCCTGTGCACTGGCTGTAGATCAGTCAAGGAATGGGAAGAAAAGCAGAGCTTTGCCTCAGCAGAAGGTATACCATGTGTGTGGTATAAAGTGCTACAGAAACCAAAACTGAATAGTCAGGTGAGAGAAGCACCGGGGATGTGACCACTGCTGATGGAGCTCAGGAGCAGAGGAATGGGAATGTTTGGGTCCCATAACTATTTCTCAGCGTGCCCCTCGGGGTGCTGGCTGTAGAGGGGGGGACAGGAGAGCAATGATTCGCTGGGTGGAGCATGGGAGAACAGTTCCAAGGGCCTCAGCCCGCTGCTGACGTGCTGCTGTCATCCCTACTCCCTTTCCTTTGCCCTGCATTCCTTGCGTGACTCAGAGGGCACCGCACAGCAGCCCTGAGCATGAGGTGGCACCTATAGAAAGTCCTGACACAGCCAAAAGGCACGAAGGGAGGGAGTGCTGGCACAGGAGGGGACAGCGGGGAGAGGTGAAGGGGTCAATGGCACCTCCTCCTTATCCCCATCCCTGCCTGGAGGCACTTTGTGTCCTCCTGCCCTCTTCCCGCACTTCTGCCCCGATCCTGTTTCAGGGCTGCCAAAGCTCTGGCTCACAGGTTGTTGGCAGCTCGAGCTGCCAGACATGAGCAGTTTTACCTTCCCCTGCTGACACAGACAGGCCTTTTGGGGAGGGTTTTGACATGATCAAACACTTGCCTTTCCTGAAAGTGCTCTTAGCTGTGTGTTTCTGTGACGATCTCCAATTATCTCTGACCTCTAGGCATTTGACACAGCTCCAGAGGAGCCACAGCCAACACTTCTATGGCCCTTTGGGTAAGTTCTACGGGAATTTTCCCACAACAGCTGCTTCACGTGTACTACACATGAAATGGTTAACTAGTAAATCTCATTATGCTGTTGCAACTGTAATTACAACATAATCACCATTATAATTACTGTAAAAGTGTGCTTATGGTTTTTAGATCTAATTAGCACTCATTCAGATAACTGGAAGGTTAACTCTAAGAGAATTAAGTGCTATTACTCCTTTGATTTCAAATTTTTAAATGTAATTTTTGGACTAGGCACATTAATTACCAAACATTTGGAGTACAATTATTCTTCGGCCTACCGGCAAGTTTCCAAAGACATGGTCTAAGTGTACTCACATGTGGCAGAAAGAATCATTGCATTGTAATTATGCATTACAGTTATAAAAGTCTGCCAAAAACTTAAGAGTAATCACCGTATCTCTAAAATGTATCCCTAAATAATTCAATCCCCAACTATTCAATTATAATCTTTTGGGTTTTGCTGAAAAATTGTTTTGCTCTAGCACCTTGTGGTGACATAATTTCCCCTTAATGAGGGTTCCTGGGGAATGGGAAATGGGTCATCTTCACTGAGGTTACCTGTAGCTCCAGCCTCACTGAAAACATTGTTTTGATACAGGCAAGTGGTTTAAACAAGTTATATCACAGGATCGTCTCTATTGGAAGAGAAAATACTGCCAGCTATGAGCACAGTAATGAGGTAATGCTGCTAATGCTAAACCAAAGGGTAGAAATAAAATCAGCTTTCAAAATATCAGCACTTACAAGTTGTGATGAATGTGACCTATTTAGATGTCTATTTTAGAGTGAAAAAATATGCCCTAGAAGTGTCTAATTTTTTCCATTGAGCCCAGGGCAATGAGATAAACATGTAATGGTCAGACAAATCCTGCAGTAATTTTTAAGTAAAAGAAATTTACGGCTTTAGTGCCTGATTCCTGTGCACGTGCCATCCCTCACTCCAGAGGCTGTGCGTGCCTTGTGCTTCTGAAAGTCAAACTCTAGATGTAGCAATTTCAGTAGAGACTCAACGTGTCAAAACATTCAAATCCTTCCCTCCCAATTACTGTCTGGGTTTAGTGGTGTGTTATAATTAGTTTGCACACAAAGATTCTTGTGCTGAGGCTCAGCAAAGCAGAAGGGAAACTTTGCAATACAAAGGGAGCGAAGATGCCCTGCAGCCACTTCCCTCCTAACCCAGATATAAATTACTGCAGGAATGGGCCAGAATCCCACCTGGCTCAGGGTGTTTCTGGGCAGTGCTGCCACTGGAAGGTGCCTTCCCCATTTTCTTCCACCTTACCCCCTGCTCCAGAACCTTATATGGGGTACTCAGAGGCTACAGAAGTTGAGGAGTGAATACCACACATCTGGTGTTCCAGCTGTGCTTTTAGGTATCCATGGAAAGAATAAGCCACCTCACCTCAAAAAACCCCCTCTCTGCTTTACAAAAATACCCCCATGGAATCCCTAGAAGAGACCACCATATAATGCTCTTTTTTAAAAAAAGAGATTCTGAAAGCCGAATTTAGGATAAACATCGTAGAAGGCAGTGAGTAGGAGGAAATGTATATAGATGCATATATAAATATATATATATTGCACTGCTTTAGGAATCTATTACTGCATTTACTGCTTTTCTGTCATATAAAACTGACTTATCGCTTACATCTGGGTGGAACCTTTCTGACTATAATGGCTTTTAGTGTCTACACAGCTCTTTTGTGTGTTATGAAATCAGCTCTTTCTTCAGCCAAATTAAGGGTAAGACACTGATAAATAATTAGTACACTCTCATTTTACTGCAAAGAATGAGTCACTTAGTTTGGCCTATCATTTTCTCACAAGTCAGAAGTAGCAGAGGCTTTGAGTTACACGCAAGAACATTAGACACTGAATTATGAACTCGTCGTAAGCCAAGTCATTATAGTTTGAGGTTTATGAGATATAGAAATGAATATGAGCATGTCATCCCATTAATAAAAGAAGAGGACAGCTTCAGAAAAGGAGCAACCACGTCCCCTGTAAGACCTCTATTGTAGGTGAACACTGATGCACTATCAGCTTTCACAGGCCTGATCCAAGCTCCACTTCCAGCAAAGATTTGTCCCAAGGGGGTGAAGCAGAGGCCAAGCATCCAGAAGGTAACTCTATCATGCAGTTCTCCAGCAGACCACTACGTTACCAAGAAGGATCAGAGCACGAAGCACATCTATCCCCCAGTGCTTCTATCTAGATCATTCCATGAGAGCAGGTATTGCAAGTTTTATATGACGCAGGTGACGTTTTTCATTGTTGTGATGAAAAGAAGTAAAATCTTGGTGCAGCTGCAGTAAATGCAGTAAATGGTATTCAGGGCTATGATTCTACCTGGGAATTATTTAACTGCTTAGCTGCCAAAAAACCCCACACCTAAGCAGCAACCAGGGTGGTTTGAATGGGTTATGGAAACATCTCTTCCAGAGAGAGTTCTGAATTACTGGCAATTTGCAACCGCATTTATTGGATGCTAGTATTTTTGATATGCAACACACTTAACAAGTTAACAACTGCAACAGATGAATCCAGAATTTTTTTTTTCTTTTGAGTTACAATGTGTCACTATCAATTTCTTGTCTGAATTTCAGAAAACCAGAAGATTTGTCTCAGCTATTTGGGGCCAGACAGCAGGTTCCCCTCCTGAAATGTACAAGACGTGCAAGGACATACAAAGCTCTTCTCATCAGCCTCATGCCAACACTGGGTGATCAGATACTTTCCCTCAACTCTAAAGATGTACCTCAAAATGTGTTGGTTTGATGGAAGAAGTGTGATTTTGTTCCTTTTTGTAAATTTTCCCACGCTCTAGGTAATGGAAGAAAAGACATCAAGAGATACAAAAACAGCTGTGCAGCCTGAATGTCCCAATAAACGGGATGGGATGGAAAAGCCTA
Organism: Oxylabes madagascariensis; assembly: GCA_013400675.1. Classification (NCBI taxonomy): domain Eukaryota; kingdom Metazoa; phylum Chordata; class Aves; order Passeriformes; family Timaliidae; genus Oxylabes; species Oxylabes madagascariensis. Next base: position 37,787 of record VYZR01041104.1, on the reverse strand, counting down.
GACCAGAAAACTTTGCACTCCATTAGCTGGCCCGTTTGAGATAATCCATTCTGTACCCGCCCCCCCAGATATTATGAATCCATCACAGCTACGAGCTACAGCAGCTCTCCTTTATTTTTTTATTAAAAAGCATTATTTTAGCTCTAAAATTATCTTGCTGAAACTCTTCTGTTTAGCAGAATGAATCCGTTCAGACTGGAGTTCTGAAAAGTTCTAGTCCAAAACCATGGAATTATTTTTATATATAATTATGTTTTCACATGGATGCAGCACCTAACTTTGCTGTAACATTAACAAGCATTAACACCTTCAAGAGAAAACCTCCTGCTGTTCAGTGTGAAGAGGGATTTCATTATGGATAATGATCTCAGTGCTTATATTGAGACAGCCTCAGGTACCCATTTGTAAGGAAGTGGCTCTGAAAAGGTACAAAATCATCTCCTAATGCTCCATTCAGTACAGAGGCTTCTAGAGGGCAGTGGTTTATTTCACTATCATTTCAAAACTGACATTTCAATTAAAAACAATAGATACTTCCAACCAGGACTGAGACTGCTCTGGAAAGTGGTATTGTAGGAGATACAATGGAGAGCATGACAGATTGTCCCAAGCTGTGGGCTATATATGGATAATGCAGCTGATGAAAGGAGAAATGTAGAAATCCTCAGCCCTTGCTTTACAAAATGAATTCTCCATGCTATCAAGTGTGGTGAAGAAAAACAGCACCAGGTAAGTGAGATGTACCCATTGTAATTGACTCACTACTGTCATAGAACTAAAATTACATGATTTTACTTCCAAGTCTGCAACAGAGTAAGTAAGGCCTATTCCTGTCTTATTTTACAGGAGTTCATAATGCAAGTCCCTATTTAGATTATTTCTGTTCACTTCTTTATATGCTTCTTATCATAAATTAAGTCTAAATTAATTAAGATGTGAAGTATGAACATGCAAACTGGGATTAAGTTTCCCCCCCAGACAAAAGACCAGCACACAACACACTACTTGAATCCTGATTTATGACTTATTATTTACAGAAAGTGTTCAAAATGGCATGTACAACTCATGCACGTCTCAGGCTAATCTTCAATTCCTCCCAGTAAATAAGGCTCAACAAATGCACGGTTGCTGCTGATTTCATTGGACACATTTGTGTTTCACACTGTTGTTTAGCAAACAATTTGCCTGAAAGCTGAAATTACTTCCTATGTTCTGATGCACATTATTTCTAAAAGTTGAAGCTTTCAGCAGCTCAGTTTGAAATTACTCATGACTCAGTCTAGTCCCCATGGGTTCACACACTGGCATCAGTACCTGCAAGGCAGGTTATGTGCATGGATCTGCACCGTGGATTTCAGAATCCTCTGTGGTGTATCTACTGTTTGACTTAAGAAAAGGGCCTCTGGGTTTTTGCTCCCTGATAAACTCACACTGGATCAGTGTGAAATACCAGGGCTCAAGATCCTTACATCCCTCTGTGGTGGCAAAGTTTAACCTCTGCAATTGTGATGCCTCTGGTCAGCGGCAGTGCTGCTCACCTGGGTTAATGCAGCTGGCTGACCTTGAGCCTCACAGTGAACTGAGGAACTCTTCCATTCTCCTTAATAAATTGCCTTAATTCATTTTTCATTTCACCTTTTGGTCCTTCTGTGATAAAGTATCCACAAAGTTTGCCAGCTCAGTTGCCTTAGTGCATCACCTCAAGCTGTTATGAAATGAACGGTGGGTTCTTTGTTCTTTTTTTCCTTCCTAAGAACTTTAAAGCAAGAGTTCAACATCTTGCAGCACCTAAAGTGGGCCTGGTGATACTCCATTTTAGTTTTGTTTTTTTTTTTGCTGGAGGACCCTTTTCACTGCAGAGTTAATGCAAACAACCAAGATGAATTGAAGCAAGGTGGTGAGTTAAGCACAGATGTGAACTTCTCTTCTGCAAATACACTTTTACATTAGCAGATTTTTTCTGGTAACCATAACATTAACAGATTTTTGTTGGTGACCAGCAAACCCAGCTCATTAGGACTTCAAAGAACATGTCCCACATCCTTAAGTGAAAGATGGTGGTTATTCTTAAGAAGGTGGTTGGCCTAAGACCAAAAGTTTGGGGTTTTTTTGTGAAATTCAGAACTGAGCACAGTCTAAATAACAGTGATGCCTTGTTTAAGTCTGTCAGAACTGGGAATACTGGGTAGTCTAACTAGAAAGACATGAGGGTTTTTTTACCTCTTAAGTGGAAGATTTTCCAAAAATTTTCCATCTTTTGCCAAAACCACAAATTTTCAGAGAGCATCTAGCAAGTATCACCTTTATAAGAATGGTGTGGACCCTTGGCCTCTGGCTGCAATTCCTGGGAGCAACCTCACAGACCACCGAAATGTCAAAGCCCAGTTTGTCTTTGCAGTCTCACTGCTCTCACCTTGGTGACAACTCTGATGCAATTCTGTAAAAAATGGACTAGGTTTTCCTGTGAGACCTACATCAGTTGGTAAAGTTCTAATGAGATATGGACCCCTTTACTCAATATTAGCAACTTCTACCCATTTCTAGCCAAGCATCAAGTCAGACTTGATACCAGACTAATTAATAAATATATATATATAAAGGTATCTCCTGACGTTGAGAGAAAACTAAATTCCCCCGCAGACGATGGGAGCAAACAGAGACTCTCCAGTTAAGTCTTGACTACAGATTCATGCAGAAAATTGACCTTCAGAGAGGAAAAGGCAGAGTTCAGAAGGGTGAAGCTGTGTAATCCTTTTTAGGTAACTAGGTATATAGAATCAAAACTGAAAGCAAGTTAGCTAGGTCATCTATCACTCTCTCTAGATATTATAAACCTTGCACTGTATTATTGTAAATAAAAATAAATAAATAAATAAATTTAAAAAAAATTTAAAATGCTGTAATGAAAATGGAGGGGAATCCACACATACAAACTTCATAGTACAAAGCTTCATAAAATCAAAGAGGAGGACTCAGAGCCACTGGAAGTAATACATTTGGGAATAGTTTACTATTGATAGGGCTGACCATGCCACTGATTTTTAATACTTCCTAATTCTTTCCCATTTACACCCTGTTTTCAAGTCAGTGTAACTTTTGCCAGACTTTAAAAAAGGAGCTTTTCAACACTGGTGTCTTCTTTATTCATCCAAAGGACTTCAGACACCCAAAAATTTATCTTGCAATGCACTCAGCCACTGAACTCACTGATCCCCCAGGCTACATCTTAAAACAAAAGCTTGAAAGTGAACAAAAATGCAAGGAAATGACCCAATTTCCCCAGAATCAACAGCGAGCTAAGAATAGACTCCTGAACCCCCCAATGTCAGCTTAGTCAAACCGTTGTCAAATGAAAATACATTTGTTTTCCCAAGTGTTCAGAGCTCCATTGTCACGGAGTATTCTCTCCACACAGGTGACTATGTGAATATATATACAAGTACAACATTCTTGTACACGGTATTCTACAGGCACACTTCCAAAGACATTCCACCTGTCACGCTCTGCCTGGAAAATCTGCCTGGAAAATCTGGCCTTCAGTCTGCTTTTTTGTTTCCATCTATATATAAAATGTACTTGGTTACCATCCCCATGAGTCACAGAGTCCAGTCTTGACAAGTTAATTGTTAGTGTAATTAGGCAGCAGAGTGTTCTTTGGCCACATCCTCGCAGGGACTCGGAGAGCTCGGTCTCCTCCCTGGCTGGCAGTCCAGGAGGGAATGCCAGGCTGGCGGAGCCGCCGGCCGGGTTTTTATACCGGGACTATTTTTAGCTGTTATCAGCCGCGGGTGCGGGGCCAATCCGCAGGAACTCGGCTCCGGCCCGGCCAAACTTCACCCGCAGCGATCTCACAGGGAGGAGCCCGGGGATTTGCTGCTCTGAACTTCGGCTGTTCTTTCTGGGGGCTCCTGCGAGGCGCCAGCGCACCAAGGACGCGCGTTAGGACCATGAGGACGTTACTGACTCAACAGATAAGCATCCTGCCTATATTTGGTGAAAATTAGTGAATTTAGGGTGCCTCACGAAGTCCAATAAGTGATGCAATCATTCAGTATGACATACATATAAATCGAGCTCTGGTGTTTTTACAAAGGTGGTGTTTTTTATGTCAATGTGTAACTATGTACTATGTAACTGGAAACTGCTTACTGTGATTATTTACAAATCCATGTACTCACCAAAGAAAGGGACACAGATTGGTGCCTCTTCAAAACAGGCCACATGGTTTGTAACAGATTTTGGACCTTTCTCTAGTATATTCTTTTAGTAACTTTTCGTGGAAGTATGACCTTGTAGTAACTTTAGGCTTTGAGAAATTAATTTGAAATGGTGAGAAAAATGTGTATTAAAATTAGGAAGGATTTCTGATGACATTAAGAAAAATAAAAACTTTGTAAGTTTAAATTATTTCTCCTAGTATTTCTGTTTACTGAGGACTTGCCAGTATTATTTGGGCACCTCACTGGCCATTTCTGGCTAACAGATACCCTCTTGCAATGAGGGAACACCCAAAGTATCAATCTTACAGCTAAGGATGAACATATTTACAGACTATAAATGTGGACAGATATAAAACACTTCTGCTGGTTAGATTTTTAATCAAATAGATTTTAAAATAAATCCAATAATGGTACAAATTCATGTGAGCAGAGGTCTGAAGAGTGATTAAATAGCTATATTTTCAGATGCAATTCTTCCACTCCTTCCATTTGCTTTTCAACCAGCTCTCAAGCTACAGGGACACAGTGTTGAGATCTCCCAAAGCACAGCAACAGAGACATTTCCCCTGAAATAGAATTTGTTTACTCAAACAATCACAGGTATCCTAAAACAGGAGGTTATTAAAATAATCTTTTTGCTGCTTGTTTAGTTTAGCTATAAAAGCAGAAGCAACCTGAGACAAGGTGCAGCTGTGGAAAAAAAAAAAAGGAAGAAAAAAAAAAAAAAAAAAAAAAGGCACCTTTGTGGAAAGAAAATACGTGCAGAAGGGAATTACTATGACAACTATGACAACTGGCAGAAATGGAGACAAAAAGGATTGGCTGGTTTAGCCCCAAAACATCTGAGGTTGTCTAAGCCTAAACTGATTTTAAAAAGAGCTAAATGCGTGAATGAATGCTAATGGACCATGCTGGCACAAAAGCAAGGATATTTTAGCTGCACGTAAATAAAGGTGATTTGGAAATTAAAGAGTCAAACCTTTAGAGCAGTGATATTCTGAAGCAGATTTCCAAAATGAATAGTAATGGTAATAGTTTCTAAATAGGCCTTGCTCACTTTATGAATGAAGTAGTACATGATGAGGCTGTCTGTAACAGAATACTCGATTTCATGTCCCAGAAAGTCACATCTAGTCCCATGAATTTCTTTTTCAGATGACCTAGAATCCCCAAAGAAACCATCTTGGTCAGCGTGCAGATTTCTGCCTTTCTGTGCCTCATCTTTTATAAACATGTAAGTAGGAAGATAATGGTTTTCTCTCAGAAGACATGTTCTCAAGTTTTACTTCATTACATCCTTCATACTGCATGGAGCCTGCAACAGAAAATCAATTAACTTGTGAATCAAAATGCTGGTTTTGAACACTGTTGGATGTACTGAAACCTGTGTACTGACAAATTCACTTCCCATCTATCCCTGAGCACGTCATTGTAACGTCATGAGTGTCACTGACATCTTACATTATCAGAGACGTACCACCAGGAAAAATCCACCTACAATTGTTTCATTAGTTGACACGAAAAGATCATCTAGAGATCTAAATATAAAAAATCATACCTGCAGATGACAAATAAATTACTCTAATTTTAGAGTGACACACTTCCTCCTTTTCTTCTGCCACAGAAGGCAGTTTCATACAGGTTCATAACATCTCCCACAAAGAAGTAGTAAATATTTTTTATACTGCCACAAATACATAAAAATATTTATGTCTCTTTTCAGCCACAAACAAGGTTATGACATTGAATATTTCTACATTAACTAGTAAATACAGTGGCAGAACAGTGGAAAATTTGCCTTCAATGCAGGGTCTTATGATCCAAAGGAACAAACAATTTTTCTTTTCCCAATTAAAATCTTAAGCTGTGTTTGAAGCAGTACCTAGGAATTCAGATTTAGTATGTTCATTTGGGTTTTCTCTTCTACTGTGGTGTCTGAAATAAAACGTAATTCTGAAACAAATACAATTTAAAGACATATATATGGAGATTGCTGTTAAAAAAAAGGATAAAATTTGACTGAAGTTAAAGGAAGAGTTCTGGATCTCAGTCTTTGAAAGATGATAAAATGTATTTGATTATTTTATCTGGTTAATTTAGACTGTAAAGTGAACAGCAGAAGTGTCCAACATCTCACTGTTTGATCACTATTGCACTTCAGTTGTTGCTGAGTGGGGACACTGAAACAAAAAGGCAAATTAAATGGCCTGAAGAAAGAAATTAATCAATCCAAAGTTTGCTTCCAGATGTCCATTACCAGAATTCCCTTCTAGTCTAATCTAGTCATCTAAGATTTAGATTCAGATCTAACTGAATACCACCACTGTCACTGGTGGTATTCAGTCTATTTAACTTCAGGCAATTGTGCCATTGTTTTCAGTGAAAGTTTATGGCTTGATGCAGTTGCCAAAGCCTAGACATCCAGCAGTATTTGACAGGATAGCTGAGGAAATCCATAAATACATATGAGACAGGATCTATGGGACACCTATGGCCTGCAGAGGCAGCTGTAGACCAGGAAAGAAGCCTTTAGACATCTAAACCAGCAGGGGATGCCCGTGGTTGGAAAACTGAATTAGGCCCTGCTCCATACAATGAACAGAGTCTACCTAACAAGTAACCTCCCTCTACAGGTGGTGCTTGCACTTGGCCACAGGAATTAATATCCCATCATGCTATTTCAGACAGCTTTTTGTTGCAAAAAGAGCCTAGACGTCCTGCAGAGGTGTAGTTAATGGCTTACAGACATACCTCTAGTTGGATGAGCAAAATCCAACCCTTGATATCAAAGAAAACAAAGAGCAGAGCAGAAATGCTGCTTTCCTCTTGCAAACTCCAAAATAATTGACATATATCATCACCTGTTGCTCTGCAGGGATTATGCATTCTTTTGTGTTTGTAGAATATTAGTCTCAGTAGAGCTGTTCTTTAGGTACTTCTGAAATAATCAATTTGAAATAATACAAATTGCTATGTTTTGGACAGGATCCATTTAACAGGTGACAGTACTGCTACACAGATAAGTTTTCAAAGCCAGCAAAGAAGTAATCAATCCACAAATCCAAACATTTTTCACTCCAAAAATGTAGGCGCTGAGATGTTTCAAAAGAAAAAAACAGTCCATGCTGGGTTAAGAGCGTTGTTTTCAGAACATCAAAGAGGATATCACAAGATGAAATATATATGAGGAAAAATAAATGAGCAAATAAATCCTGTTTTAATTTTCTCTCTGTGTGATGCTACATTATTTACACTGTGTTTGCCATTGCTGCAATCACTGTGCAGGGACAATTTCTTAGATAATACAGGTCTGTATTTTGAAGCTGTTGCTATGCTACTGCGCTGTGCCTGGACACCGCTGTGGCTGGAGCCACACACTGAAGGAGGCACGGAAGCGCCAGCTCAAAATCGATTCACGGACTTTTCCACAGGTGCCAGACTCAGCAAGCATTGGAAGCAAGACCTTTCACCTTCAGTATCCAAAATATTAAGCAAACTGCTCTGCTCTGCTGCTGAAACACGTGTTCTGCTCGTGACTGATAGTTGGGGGACTGGGTGTTATCTGTAACAGAACGGCCGTCACTAATCTTTTCACTCGCGCACACACACATGGAGTAATTTGGTTAGGCATAAATCCAGCTGTGAAGAGACCCACAGCACAGTTTTCTTCCTCAGAAATAAGGGTTAGTAGCTATTAGGTTTATATGTGAAGACTTAAGAGATTACCAGTCTGCTGTACATGACGGGGTGGAGGACGGAGCCATAAAGCCACACTGGGTCTACACAGTTAGAGGTGTATCCCTATTTTCTGAGTTAGCAGAGCAAAAGCACTGGTGAGGGTGTCCCTCACACTGGTTTTATGTCAGAGCAGTTCTCTGACTCCAAAACCATGCTGTTTTCAGTGAGGGGTGATCAGAGTCTGATGACACCACTAAGAGAAACCTAAATTCTCGCAGAAGAGAAACCTAACACTCTACAAGTCAAATGGCAGCTACAAACAGTGCAGTATGACTCTATTACACCTGCTTGCAAATGGGCAAGTAACAAATGGTTGAGACTGTCACTGAAGCATTTATTGGGAAAACACAGGGCTGGAGGAACCATAAAAATGTTAAAGGATTCAAAAATATATTAAAATAGAGCAGATAAAGTGTTCTGACTAGGGAGTTGGAAAAACAATGAATTAAAGAGGCACTTACTGTAGTAATTTTTATTGGCACTGCTATTTGCACTACGTGCACCTCCAAACTGGATCTTAAGAATTATATAAATTAACTGGAGAAAGACTGGAAAAGGTCATAAAAACCACCCCTAAAACAAAAAATCCCAAACCTCAACACACCAAACCACTCAACATTTAGAAATGATGACTCAAGCTTGAAGGCAAGCTGAAGTATTTGTTTAGTTCGAGAAAGCAAAGACCGAAGAAAATTTGATCTGTGTCTTCTATATACATAAAGATCTTGTCTATTAAAAAGAAAAATAGCATAATTCAGAGCAACAGAATTTTACTAAAGGAAATTATTGTCTCAGGACAATAATTAAGCATTGACAGAGACTAATTGGTATAAATGCTGAATGGGCATCACTGATTGTTCCCAAAGAAGCATGTTAGGCATAGTCTAGATAAGACTGAGAACAGGAGGACAAATCACTTGGTATTCCAGACTTGTATTTCTATACTTAATTGTACTTGTAAGCTATCTCAAGACTATTTGCATAAAAAGACTATTTGAATAAAAAAACATTAATTCCCTCTTAATTATCAAAACAGGTATCACATTAGGATATTGGCTCCCAATGAGTCATTTCCTGCTGTGTACATGTCAACTTCAGCATCTTGGTCTGTAAATCTGCCAAGACTGAAAAACTCTGAAAATAGTTTTTGGATCTTTTCCTTGCTCAGGTTGCTAAGTTAACACTATTTAAAAGGTGGATTATGAATCACTCAATCTTTTTCTAAGCTTATTCATAAGACCAAAATAATATTTACTTCTGTCAGATTTATTATTTATAATATTTTTAAAGGCTAAAATGTCATTAAAAGCCAAACTACTATAATTTTGTGTACAAATGGAGAGTTACACCTGCCACCTGGATTCAGCCTGAATTTACCTTACTACCTGCAAACCTTGGTATATTGGAGTCAATTAGAAGACTACTTGGTTTCCATTGCTAGGAGGTATCTGGACACCCAGTTATGCTTATAAATATCTAATAGCCCAAAACTGCAAATACAGATGTTTTCCTCTGTAGATTATGGGTGTAGTAAGAAATGCTCAGTTCTGCTCAGCGAAAACACCAGTTTAACCACGAACTTCTGACTGGACATCCATGTGGTTCTGCTCTCTGCAAATTATACATGCTTAAAATTAGGTTTGTCCTGATGTTCTGAACCATTAATACACATTCCTAAACAGAATTTTCTCAACAGATACCAGAATGCTTCACAAAACCAAAGAAAAGCCAGCTCATTAGGAAGAAGTGCGATTTTCCCAGTGACGCAATGATGAGTCTCACTGTCCCTGTGAGGAACGTGGTCTGTCATTCACAACAGTTCAGCTCAACTTGGGGAGTCAGTAAGGAACTAGCACAGAGTTAGTTGTGCCACTAAGTTGGAGTCCTCAGACATTCTTGGTTTGGAAATCAGAGAATCACAGAATCACAGAATTGGTAAAGTTGGAAAAGACGTTTAAGATCATCAAGTCCAATTGTCAACCCAGCACCACCACAATGTTCACCATTAAACCAGGTCTTCAAGTGCCACATCCACACGTTTTTGGATGCCCAGGGATGGTGACTCCACCTCCCTGAGTGGCCTGTTCCAAGGCCTGACAACCCTCTCCATGAAAAAAGAATAAAATTCCTAATGTCTGATCTAAACCTCCACTGGCACAACTTGAGGAATTTTCTCTCATCCTCGCTTGTTACCTGGGAGCAGAGCACAACCCCTGCGTGGCTCCACATTCCTTTCAGGGAGTTTGGAAAGCCAGAGCCCCCCAGCTCCCACAGCTGCTTCTCATCAGACTTGTGCTCCAGACCCTTCCCCAGCTCTGTTCCCTTCTCTGGACACTCTCCAGCCCCTCCATTTCATGTTGTCATGAGGGGCCCAGAACTGAACCCAGGATTTGAAGTGTGGCCTCAGCCTTGTCCAGCACAGGGGGATAATCACTGCCCTGGCCCTGCTGGCCGTACTATGGCTGGTGCAAGCCAGGTGCCACTGGCCTTCTTGCCCACCTGGGCACACCTGGCTCATGTTCAGCTGCTGTTGACTGACACCCCCAGGTCCTTTTCCAGCTTTCCAGCCACTCTTCTTACAGCCTGCATCACTGCAGGAGTTGTTGTGCAGGACTCAGCATTTCAAACGAGGGAGTGAGAAATATCTTGTGGGAAAAACAAAAATGTCCTTTCTTTTCCAGCTGCTGACCTAATGAAATTTTACAAAAGGATGCCATAATTCCAAACAGAAACAGCTAAATGCTTAGGTTCTGATTCTTAAATATAAGCACTGGTATCCACTGAAAGGACAGGAGGCAACAGCACAAACTGAGACATACAAAATTCCATTTAAAACATAGTTTTACCATGAGGGTAGGACATTAGAATGGTTGCACAGAGAAGTTGTAGTTTCTTCATCTTTGTAGATACTGAAAACAAAACATGACCCCGAGCAAGCTGATGTAGGTGGTCCTGCTCTGAGAAAGGAGTTGGACCAGGTGATCTCCAGAGATGCTCTCCAGCATCCATAACTCTGTTACTCCAGTGCAGTGATCCAACAGGTGCAGGTTATGATGCTAAACCACTGTATAACATTGGTATTTTTGCCTAACACAAGATGTTTATTGCTTAGGGTAAAGAATTACTTTCCTTCTTTTGGGAACCACTTTCCTATGGCACAGATGAGTACAGAGAAGCTATAATCTGCAGTCAGTCTCAGGTTATCAAAAAATCAGAAGGGCAATAATTTTCGTCTGAAAAGAAAATTGGAGGACTAGTCTTTAAATAACAACTCAACCTTCAGGAAAACAAAAATGTTAAAATTTTCAAAGAAACCTAAACCTTCAGAACAAACATGCTGCTCAATAGGAAAATACAGTGTACAGGTGAGAAGGCTGGACCTTGGAGCCATGATTGGGTCAGGCTGTCCTGTGCACTCAGTAACACAGCCTGTGTGCCAGTCATATTCCTTTTCAAATTGCAAAGGCTTTTGTTTGAAGAAATTACAATGTTATTGAAAGGGCATTAAGGTGGCTATGACAAGCCTGGACGTGCTACATTCACACAAACAAACTCATGTTGTTACATGCTGCATTCTGCTGTTAAAGGCACAGCGAGTTCCTTTTTTACCTTATAGCACATCCTGAAATAGTCCACTGACATGACATAGTTACCAAGCACTGATAATCAGTGAAAAATGAGTTAAAGTGATCTAAACATTTTCTTGATGTCTAATGAATGGACTACTGTAAACATTATTCATCCAGCTGCACTGTGAGTTAGATACCATTTAATCTTCCCACTTTCTCTGGTGTTCAGGCCTCTGACACTCACGTTTTCAGTCATTCACAGAGATTTATTAGGGCTACATGCAAAGAGAGGAATAAATAGTGGCAGAACTGTCATGACCACTATTGTCCCACAGCACAAGGTCCTGCTGTCAGTGTTAGTGTCTGCAGAAAAGTGCAAACCCAGATGAACCCAATTTCAGAGCAACACTGGCCTCAGGTGGACTAGAGACCATGTGAGAAGGGAACCATCTATATTTATTGATACAACTGAGATATTAGCTCCATGTGCAAGAAGTCACAGCCCTCAGGGATTTCACTCTCTTGTTATATATTATTCTGTGACCTTTGATTTTACAGGCTGACTTTTGCTATCTAGATAATTAAAGAGAGCAAAGCTGGATCTGTGCTCCATGGAGTTACTGCTTTATTACCTTGATACCAGAAAGACAGAAAAACAAAAAGCCAAAAATTTAACACCATCACATTCTCAAAGAGTAAAACACTGTAAGAGGAGTTCAGTTCAGCCACATACCCAACAGTACCCAGTGCCCTGCCCACTGGATCACGGCATGGATCACCTGAGAGCCTCATGTCTCAACCTTTCAGCCAGGAAGGGATATCTTGGGGCTCAAGGACATCTCAAAGACACCAGGCACTTACGTTTGGCAAGTGAAGAGAGCACAGTTTGCCTTTCTCTCTGGACTAGCTGATAAGAACCTTTATGGCATAATCAGCTACTCTGCACAACAAAAGCAAGGAAAAGGACTTCCTCGGACCTTGTCCATGACAGTTCTATTCAAAATGCCTCTCTTCTCACTTTTACAAATTAACCCAACTCTGCTTGAATGGACATCTGCACACATTTCTTATTTTATCCATAGAAAAGGAAGACATTATTATTTTGAAATAAGAGGAATGTGGAAGAGTAAGGAAATTAACAAGATGATTTTAAAGCCAAAATACAGCTCTCAGGTTGCTAACACCATGTAGTTGCTAACAAACAAAATGTACTCAATTGCTGCAACTTCTCACACAAACACAGGACTACATGCAGAAATACAAAATAGAACTAATGCCCCAGCTCTTACTTTGACCATATAATCAACATATTTTTAGCAATGACCATGATCCTGTCACAGAAATAGGACAGGTGCTGTTTCAGGAAGTCATTTAACCAAATAATAACTGATGAAAACATTTCTCATTATGTGTGGTGACAAAATCTCTTCTCCTGCTTCCAAAGCTCCCATGGAACTAAGAAACAGATTTTGATAATATTATTTATGTTGAAAAGTGACAAACTTCATGAGGCTTCTCTTGAAATATTATAATCATGGTGTATTGTTCTATTCAAAGTACAAAAGACCTTGAACATTCTTAAACAGTTAAAAATAAGGAACTGTCAGGCCTGTGTTTCAGGCTAATAAATGTTGAAAAAGGTTAAATACAAAATTTAAAGGTTAAATAAGTGCTTTTATGAAGGGAATCATAGTGTTTATTCAAGTACACAGCTGTTTATAGTTTTGAAACCTAAGTAATCCTTTATAAGGTGAGAGAAGGTGTGAAAGCCCTCTTAGTAATTTATACCTAACTGGAAATTAATGAAAATACATGTCAAAATTGTCACAGAAATACCTAAATCTAAATATTGAAAGAAATAAAAGAAAAACTTATTTCAGGGATGGGCATTATTTAAACTATATATTCAGTTTTCTTCATAGCATTCATAGCTGTTACTTTTGAGCTCTCAGCCACTAGATAGTGAAGTGCAGGGACAGCTGAACTAGCTCAACTAAATAATAGCAGCCTAGCTGTAACAGCAGGGAGATTTCCCAGAATAAATGAATTGCAGCAACAATCAGAATACATGCACCCTACTTCCACCTGAATGAAGAAATCCCAGGCACTTCCACACAACAGAAATCACCTCTTTCTCTGCTTAAAGATGCAAGAGGTAAGTGAAGGGATTGGCTCCCTGCAGCAGAGTTGGGAGCAAAGCAGTGGGTAGCTGTATTTCACTGATTTGGAGGACACACACATTGATTTGGGGTTTAAAACTAGGCTATGCTTAGGAGCATGCGGGTTCTTACCTTTACAAAAATGGAAATCTCAAAATCTTCCTGAAAGTTGTTAGTTTCTCCAAAGTTATTGTTAAGGGGAAACTTGAGGGAAGTCGAAGAGTTGGTTTGAGTGCTCTGTCTCTGACGGAACTGGAAATCCGGAGGAAAATGCAGGTTGCTCTCAAACATTGTGCCCTCTACATCTTTATCTTCCAGAGTTGGGCTCATCAGATCCATCTGCTGCTGTGGGTGGTCTTCTTCAGCACCATGGTGAGATGAAGAATCATCTTCTCCATCACTTTCATGCTGAGAGGCCACAGAATTATTGCAGCTATCTTCTGAGTTCTCTTTACTACCATCTGTGTTTCCTGGGATATTAGTGATGGAAAAGGGGGATGCTGAATCTTCAGGGACATGATCAGAAAGATCACCCCCTTTATTTTCCTCAGAATCTGAAATCTCAGAGACAGCGGTGTCGTTAGCATTTTGATGGATGTCAGTGAAGACTGGATCTTCCATGGCTGCTGGCTGGTGAATTTTGCCTGCCTGCTGGTACCTTACAGACTACAATTAAAGTGAGATGTTGACAGACAAGGCTCCTCAGGAGGAAGCAGAGTCTGTGGTGTACTTTCTGAATGCTCAGCTACACATGGCAGATCTCCAACAATCATTTACTGAGAACCTTGAATCAACTGCACTTCCACCGAAGTAAAAGGCTTTCCCACTTTTAACCCCTTTGTTGATCTGACTCCTGGGAACTGTATCTCAGGAGCTGTAATCAGTTGTCCCTCCAGATGTTGTCTGGATAAGTATAGCAAAAAAAAGTGAAGAACTTATTAGTCCTAGAAAGCTGCAGTAAAAAAATAAGTATTCTTACATAGGAAGTCAAAAAGAGTTCTACTGGAAATCTTATTTATGTAAAGAGTTAGAAATGCAGACTTCACTCACTTACTCATATTTTCAGCACACAAAAACTTCAAGGAAAAGCAAGGCAAAACTGCCTCAACAATACAAGCAATCGTGCAATATTTCTGTGGTTACCTACAAAATCATCAACAATTGATGATCATTTATAAAAAAAACTAAAAAAAAATTATAAAGAGATAAATTTTAACTCTTTCCAACATTGCCACTAGTTCACTTTGGGGGCCCCACATTTCAGATTTGGCATTGTCCTCCTCTCAACTATAAACTAGGGACAAAACTGTAAAAAGCTCTCATGAGCTGCCCTGGAAATATAGTAAAGGAAAGCTATGAAGAAGTATTAATCATGATTATATACACATAATGCATCAATTAATTATAATCACATTTAGGTTATATATCTCCATGTCGTAAGACATGCACTGTAGAAATCTAGTTTGCCACCTCGTGTATACAGTTCCTTTTCTCTAATGAATGGAGAGACACACCAAACTGCACAGAACCTAAAGTGGGTGAATACTGCCAGCTTTAGCATAGAATTAACTGCCCTCCTAGAGACAGATACACATTCCAGAGTGACTGAATTCAACAGAGCTGAAACTCCAGGAAGATCCAAACCTGCATTTATCAAATTATTATAAAGTTACCAACTTATTAAAGTCATGAGAACTTCACACCTTATTGACTAATGACTTTTTATCTCCATGTATACTGCATCTGGATTACATAGATTATTACAAGAATTCTTACAAACTAATTATATTTAATCTTTTGGGGTTGAGTCAAAAGGAAAATGAAGGTGTTTCCTCCTGACCCATCGTTGTAACTTCCTGAGAGGTAACTGCCATAGCCAGGTTAGATTTCTTAAAGAAATAAAGAAGAGAAGTGAAAGAGAAAGATGGTAATTCAAGCCATCCCAGACAGAACCAGAAGGCAACACAAGCTGTTTCACAGGGTAGAGTAGCAGGTGCTGCCTGCCTGGGATTTGTGACGGTAGTTAACTGCCATTACTCTTATATTAAGAAGTTTAAAGTACTACTAAAGTTAAATATCAAAAGCAAACCAACATTTCATCTTAATTAGACTTAGGGCTCCTAGATAACCTGAAAAGTACCAAGGTCATGGTCACAACCAAGTTTAATTACTGTGATTGTACAGTACAAAGATGCAGGTAAGTATCAGAGATCAGTGAGATCTCTTAGCTCAGGAGGGCACTTCTGGTCTGATGCAACTCAAGGACTTCAAGAATACATTACCCATTACCAAGGCCTAATTTCAACTTTTACTGCCCCCACATTCCTACCTGGCACAAGTGGTCCATCACCAAACGGGATGGAATACATCTCTTTACATTAGCTGTATGCAACTCAGCCACAACTCCTCACGTGGAAATCCTAACTCAGAGATTCTGAAATGTGTGTTGTGTAATCTGTCTTGCAAATTTGTAGCACTCAAGACCAAGGCTAATTATAAGACTGATTTAAAATCATGAACTTCAATTACTGAAGTTCAAGAAACTTCAAAAAAGTAATAAAACAGCTGGTAAGTTTTATAAATTCAACTTCTTTTAGGGCTACTTTTCACTTCTAAGAGAACGCTTGGATTTCTTCATATTCTGTAGAAAGACAAATGTATTTCTGCCTGGGTCTATGTTCAGTTTGCTCTGAGCATGACCTTGATCAGCAACTCCCACTGATCTTCAACCCTTTCTTACAGAGTGCTTGCAGGATTAAACTCGCTGGGATCATAAAAACTCCCTCCTTAACAACTCGGCTGGCAAACAGTTTGAGGAAAAAAATAAAAAATAAAAAAAAAAAAGGAACACAGAAATATGCATGACGCAAAACAAAGAACAAAGTCCAATTGTACTCCAGTCCATGACTTTTTTTCCCTCCACGAAGCCGACATCTGCAGGACGCAGCAGCACCTACTGGAGGGTTTAAAATATCACAAGGAAAACAAGGAGTAAGAGCATAAGGTGAGTATTATTTTAAAATAAATAAATAGTGTTGATGTGGGTTTCTTTACTGAGTTATACAAGTTATTCTTTCCTCTGCCCGCCTCCAAGAGCAACAGAAGGTATCATTAAGTGTTCAGTGAAATGGGACTTCTCTGCTGCACAGAATGACAGGGAAGAGGTTGTATGAGGCAGGAGAGCAGAAAAAAGTCTCAGGACAACTAAAGCCCTCTGAGTAACAGTCCCACCCCAAAGCCATGAGAATGCAAGGTTATAAAACAGAGATCAACAATTTCATCCATTCCCTAAATTTCTCTGCTCCCAAATCTAGAAGGTGGTGAGTTAATGTGGAAGTTAGTAACACAATACTTTCTGCTGCTAATTCTGTAATCCAGGTGGTGTCACTGACCCTCTGGGCCCACATGAGCCATTGGTAACACTGGTCACCAGCTTTGCAGAAATACAAAGAAGCACAAAAACCATAAGCAGAAAAGTTCATAAAAGGACAAAGAACATGAGCAATAGAACTCCTCATTTTCAAGAGAAGCTTGTTTTTTTACTTTATGACTGAATTTCTGATTTTACTTCAACTTTATTTTTTTTTAAAGGGAGACATACCAGAATCAACATGACTACAAGTCCAGTTAGCATACTTAGACACAAGTTACAGTTTTGTTCGTGTTCAGCATCTGGAATAAGGAAATCACTGATTCTTTCTACAGTCCAGTGGACAGTGACGAGCAACTCAAAGTACATCATAAAAAGAGATGGAAATAATTATATCAAAAGGAGATGAAGATGGTCTTTAATACAGCCCAATTATCAGAGCTCCCTACAATAGATGTGCCTGTTTAGACAGCAAGGCTGGTATTCATCTACATTTGGAAGCTCACAAATGGACATCAAAACTGAGGCTACGAACCCACATAGCTGCCTGGTTCACTGTGCAGAGACACACAGAGCTCAGTTCAGCAGCTCAGACACACAGAGACATTTATTGGTATTTAAGTTGTTTGCTTAGAGCAACTTGATTTATCTGAAGGATAATGGCTCTGGCACACTCAGACTGCTGAAGCTACTACTGAAACTTTAGTAGTTCACCCTGAAACCCCAACAGAAATCAGCATTTCCACCTTGCACTTATTTTAAAATGACAAGCAGAAGACCGACTTGTAAAGAAATTCCTGCATTGCTAGAGTCAGTTATTCCTCCCTCCAGGGTGGAAGAGAAGGGTGGGAAGAATGAAGAATAACAAGAATACCAGACCCCTAAACAGAATACCTCACCTATTCTCAGAGATTAAGAATCAGAGGCAAAACCCCACATTACACTATTTAGTACAGAGTCCCAAGACTTCTACCTGGGTACACCTTTATTGAAGCAATAATTTGCACATAATCTAGACACTCCATTATATTGTAAATTTCAACTCATCCATCAGTGCCACAAGTAGCTTCAGTGGTTCACAACCCTGTTTAGAAATAGTAACCTGCTTCTATGGGAACTTCTCCCGTCATTTCCAGCTGGATATTCCTATAATTTTAATGGTTTAATAAAAGAGTCCTTCAGTTTTATTTGTCCTCAATGAAGAGACTTGCACACTTTAAGCAAAGAGCCTGTAAATCATTCCTCATAACCTAAAGAAATGGAGGTCCTTCAGTTGCTCACTCTAAAGTATCTTTTTCCAGACAGAAGAGATGCAAAATAACCCTGAATGGTTAAAGCACATAGAGTTCTTGGAAACAGCTGAACCTGAAATGGAATGATTGTTGCCCAGTTCAGCCTTCTGAGAAAATTGTTTTTCTTTTATGTACCAGGTGTTCCTACACTTTAAGTATCAACAAATAGTTTATTTTCCTATTTTCATGGAGGAGGAGAGAGTTGACGGACTGTTGGTCTGACCAGTGTGTTTGAGGGGTGGCAGCTTCACCCTCCAATCCACTGTCACCTTTGGAATTCTATAAAATGTCAAAGATGTAAATAAAGTTCCTTCTTTTCCGGCACAACTCAGCGTGTAGGTGCAGTTCTTTCCTGTCTCCAATTCCCACAAATGATGGCAAAAAAAGTTTACTATCCCCCAGAAACTGAGGGATCTTAGCATCCAGGAGGATCAGACCCTTCATTTGCACTTACATGCACTCAATGCAAAATCATGAACGTTCCTGGCCATTCAGGATGTTGGTTTTACAAAAAAAACCACCCAAGAACTTTTTTCCTTCATAAAGCTTCAAAATTTCCAAAGCTTTGCAACATGTAGTTTAAGGACATGAAAACTACACTGTGGGCTCTGGGAGACAGACTGATCATGGTTTACAGATATGTTACAAGGGACTTGCAATAAATTCATACCACTTTGTTTTCACTCCTGGCTGCACTCAATACCTGGAGGAAATCAACCACAAACAAACCCTTGCACCATTTCCAGCCTCAGCTTTTACTTGTGTTGTTAGCAGCACCTCATCTCTACACAGTTCATCAACAGTAATCCTCTGTCCACTGCCAATCTTGCACTAAACAGCACAAGGACAAGACTTTATCCCACATTTTCTTCCTTTATCTGTGTTCTATTTGTAGTGCAGTAAGGAAAACAAACACACCAAAGAATTATTTCAGAAGACAGTGGTTTGATAGATGTTGAGGATGATACATTTATTTCACAGAGGTGTCAGCACATCCTTGAAGCAGGCATCCAGAAATCCATCTGTTGTTCTGCTAAAACTGACCTGAATTCTGCAATCTTCAGAGGGGCTTTTTCACAAACCCAGGATGCCACTGTAGTAATGGTATTCACCTTCACCCAGATTTCCTTTGCTGCTGGCTGCATAAAAGGCGTATTTAAAGCGAACGCACCCATAAATTTCACTCTGCATATGACAGACATTTTTCCAGTGGGAACCAGACAAACAATAGAAAATCACTTTGCACGGGACACTCAATTCTCATGTTATCAACAGCTTTTAGTTGTTAAAAATACCAGGAGTCATTGTCAACACACATTTGAAAATCTGCTTTACCTGCTGCAGGACCGAATTAGTCCCAATTTCGATGTTCCAAAGCCCTTTATTTTTGGTCTTCCAGTTCATTTTGTAAAACTTCACTTTGTGTGGTCTTTAAGTACATTGGAATACCTGAGAGCCTAAGAAATACCAACTTTTTATCTGCCCAACTGCTCCAAGAAAAACATTTTTGTTTGCCTTTAAAATCTGGCATATTTGCAACAACCTTGTTTACCTCTGAAACTAAGCACCCTTGAAAAGCTCAGCAACCCAGTTTCAAGCCTGTTTGCAGTGGAGGCTCTGGTTACTGAAATAAAGAAGGCAGAGACGCTACAGTCCTCTGTATCACCCTGTCATGCAGCCTTAGGCATCTCCTTCCACACAGTTTGAGAAACAGCAGGGTTAAGAGCCCTTTTTGTTTATAGCCTCCACATACAAGCAACGCTTTGGATTAAGTGGGCTCTAAAAGCTTAAGGTCTAATAAAGTTTAACAGCTGTTACTCACTCAGCTCCTGTTATGGTTTCATGAAATGTCTATTTTTTTAATCTCAATTTTATGAAGATGCATCAAAACACAGTAAATAACAGACTAAATGACAGATTAAAAAAACTACTGAGCAAAAATGGTGACAGAGGTCTCCATCACATGGATAAAGTTGAGAAGAAGATTGGAAATACAGGAAATAATTCTTGTTCAATATTAAATAATGAAAATATCCTTAAGAAAGTATGTAGTACGAGTAGCTGAGCTATTCACATGCAACATTAAGTTTTCATAGAATCGCAGAATGGTTTGGGTAGGAAGGGACCTTTAAATATCATCTTATTCCAATACCCTCCCATGGGCAGGGACGTCTTCCACTCTGCCCATGTTGCTCCAAGCCCCATCCAACCTAGCCTTGGACACCTCCAGGGATGAGGCAGCCACAGCTTCTCTGGGCAACCTGTGCCAAGGCCTCACCACCCTCCCAGGGAAGACTTTTTTTCCTAATATCCAACCTAAACTTGCGTTCATTCAGTGTGAAGCCGTTCCTTGTCTTGTCACTCCATGCTCTTGTAAAAAGTCCCTCTCCATCTTTTCTGTAGGCACCCTTCAGGTGTTGGAATGCCACAGTTAGGTCATCCCTAAACCTTCTCTTCTCCAGGCTGAATAATCCAAATTAAATTTGTCCAAATTTAACCCCAAATGTAATTAATCCAAAGAAATTGACAGTTGCTTCACCTCTACAACACTGCCAACTAGAGGGCATGGTTTCCATTCAGAAATTAAGTGTTGTACTAAACCTAGCAACCCCTGAGAATATTTTGAGGTTGCCTACTCTTTACTTCTGGGCATTGATTAATGGTTTTCGAGCAGCAAATGCTCAATTGTACTCCAGCAGTAAATCCGGACAGCTCGGGCAGCATCCAGTGCTTAGAACTTCTACAGGCAAATGTGGGCTAAAATATGACGGAGAGATCAAGGTGAAGAAAGGCAAACATCTCAGTAGTGGCCAGTTTTACTCCTCTTAATGTAAGTATACTTGTAACTCACCCATTTCTTGTAGGCAAACACTGTAAACGGAACCAAGAGCTGTATTAAACACATTAGATACATATTGGCTAGACCAATTCAGAGTTCCAAGCTGCTGTGGTGTGCTACCTGTATGATGTGTCAAACTGGGCACTCAGCATTAGACTGGGCTCCTGAAGAAATGAATACTGCAAATGGTTTTCAAAGCATGGGCAAGGGTAAACAAGAGATTACTCACACCTTTTAGGACTGAATAGCTGAGTAAGTATGCTGCAAAAGTAGGCTGGCAAAAGAGCCTCGATGCTTAAAAGTTGTCTGCATCTGTGCATAAAGTTTTTAACAAGAACTCAATTGTAACTTGATGAAATTGGTCAAAATATTGCACCTGCTCTGTTATGCATTCCCTGAGCTCTAATTCACTCTGTGTAACAAATATTTTTAAGGCAATACAACAAAGTAATTTATAAAGGACATGTCCCTCCTCCACATGATCAGCTGTCATGTGTATATTCACAAAGCTGAATTTGTATCATCAAAAAGAGACTCAGAGAAAAAAAACACACAAGGACCTTGACTTGAACTTGACACATAACATGTGAGTAGCTGCAAGAATTCTTATCTTGTTCACCTGGAGATGTTTTTTTCCCTCTTTTACGGGCCTGTGTTTTGCCACACCTGCTACATTCCATAAATCAAGGTGAATCAGGGGTGTGTCACTCTATTCAGCCTAGTGCACATTTTAGAGCCACTCCACAGCTGGCACACACAGGTAGCAAAACCTGCCTAATTCATACATATGTGAAAACCATTTGGAAGAAACAAGCTGAAATCTACACCGCCTGCAAAATGAATATGTAGCAGGGCACACAGAATGAAAATCAGATCCACTTCAGTCGGTTACGAAGTCATAAGCATGTCTTTTTCTTAGTTTTTAGGATGAAATTTAAAATAGTGATGATTTGTGCTCTGTGCTATTAAAGGACGCTTCATTTTTCTATTTACATAGAGCTGATCTCGTTTTTCAGCACCAGTAACTTAACAGGTTTTGCAGAATTACTAATCCCTTCTTATACTAAAAAGGCAAACCATGGGAATGTAAACTATTTGCCTCAATTTATGAAGCAAACTTACACCAGGACCCAAAACAGATCTCAACTCATTGTACCACACACTGCTGCAGTGGCACTCAGAGTAAATTCAACAACACATGACCATTTCCTGCCTGTATTCTGAGTTTCAGGGTAAACAATTTATTTTATTTTTCTCCCACAAGAGACCACAAAAAGGCAATGTGTGTGAAAGAATATGAACAGTCAGCTTACAGAGCTGTGTGACCAAAAGGGAGATGGAGTCATGGAGGAGTCATGGAGAAGTCACGTTGACAAGCACCACTCCCTGGAAAAGGTGACAGCCTGGGGCTGCCAGGCACCTGCAAAGCAAGCAGGAGGCAGGTTATGGGCGTGCTGGGAAAACACAGGGACACTCCCAAGGACATGTCCCATCACAGCCTCACCTCACGGTGCCCTTCTGCAACAATGGGAAGCCCAGCAAACAGCCCCAAAGCATCCCGGTCTGGGGGTACAAACACATCCCTTACAAACCCCTGAGCTCCCTGAAAATAGTCTAGTTGAGGTGTTAGGGCATGGGTTGGACTCGATCTTGGAGATCTCTTCCAACTTAGCCATTCTGTGATTCTGTGAAAACATGACATTGCTCTGCTTGGGAGGGCTTCATCCCACAGCCCCCATGGCTCCCCTCAGCTCTGCCCCCTTCATCCCAGTGTGTGGCAGCAGCACCAGGGCCCTGTGCTGGGCACTGGTGAGGTCACCTCCAGTTCTGTGTTCAGTTCTGGGCCCCTCAGCTCAGGAAGGACATTGAGGGGCTGGAGAGTGTCCAGAGAAGGGAACGGAGCTGGGGAAGGCTCTGGAGCACAAGTCTGAGGAGGAGCAGCTGAGGGAGCTGGGAAAGGGGCTCAGCCTGGGGAAAAGGAGGCTCAGGGGGAACCTTCTGGCTCTGCACAGCTCCCTGACAGGAGGGGACAGCCAAGTGGGGTCAGGCTCTGCCCCCAGGTACCAAGTGACAGGACAAGAGGTCATAGTCTCAAGTTGCACCACGGGAGGTTTTTAGTGAGACATTAAGAATAATTTCTTCACAAAAAGGGTGGTTACACATTAGAATGTGTAACCGAAGCGGAGCGGTGGAGTCACCGTCTCTGGAGGTGTTTAAGGAAAAGACTGGAGGTGGCACTGAGAGGCATGGTCTAGTTGAAAACGTGGTGATCGACTATAGGTTGAACTCGATTATCTCAAAGCTCTTTTCCAAGAAATTGACCCTGTGACACTGGAAATTCCCCACTGCCCCCATGGCCCCCTCGTAAGCCCCCATGACCTCCTCAGGACTCCCTCACTTCCCGCTCCCCCCTCCGCCGTTCATCCCGGCGCCACGCCCCCCGCGCCACAGCCAATCGGATCTCCCGCCAGCGGGCCCGCGGCCAATCACGGCGGGCGGAGGCCGCGCGCACCGACGGGCTCCCGCGCCCCCCCCCCCGGCCCGTCAGTTGTCGGTTGGGGCAGCGCGGCCGGCGGGTGCGCAGGCGCTGGGTCCCCACCCCCTCCCCGGTCACCTCCGGTCACCTCCGGTGCCGCCCGCGCGTCCCGGCCCGAGCCGAGCCGGAGCGGCGCCTCACGGTGGGGCCCCGGCGGGGACGGGGGCGTCCCGCGGCGGGAGGCTGTGGGGACGGTGAGCCTGGTCTGAGTGCGGGTGAGGGACAGGCGCGGGGGGAACCGACCCGGGGCGCCCGGTTGGTCCGCGGTGCCGCGTGTGTGCGCTTTGCAGGCGGCATGACCTCCGTTCTGACCGAGCCGAGCAGCTCCAAAACCCGGTGCGGAGGTTCGGGAGCAGGTGGACTGGTGCTGGTGGCGTTTCACAGCTGAGTTGTTTTGCTGGGTTTGCCTGGGGCAGAGTTAATTTTTAGTTAGAACATGCCACCTTTGTATAAATACACCAGTGCTGAGCAGTTTCGGAGCATTTCGAAGCGAACGCTGCGGGTTTGCGTCTTACTGCGCTCTGGAAACTGGTTCTGCTTTTTACAGCACCTGACAACATCGAACGGGGGATTCGCCGCTGCGTTGCTCTTCCCATTTCTTTTCTCCTTTTTCTTCTTTAAAAGGGCTCGTGTCCTCCGAAGTCCTCTGTGCTAAGAGATACCTTAATGCTGTTTTTGACAATCCTTGTAACTTCCGTATTTTCTGTAGACATTTTAACTGTTGGAGACCGGGGCGAGGGTGGCTTCCCGTACTTTGAATTCCGTCACTGCTAAAGCCACAGCCACATTAAGGCTCCTTACACCTTTAAAATAAACCCGCCGTTTTAAGGAGTTTGCGAGAAAGGGTTGATGTTAAAAATGTTGGGAAGACAGCTGCTGTGCCTCCTGGAATGCCAGTTTGTCTGAACATAAAGAAAGATAAAGGATAAAAGAAATGAAAGGGGAAAAGTTGCTGGAATAGAGGTCTATCTACCAACATTGTAGAAGGTTTTGTGCAACCTGGAGCTTCACTTCCTCTTTCTTAAAGACTGAGAGCATCATTCTGTACCTTCCTAAACAAAGTGCTTATGTCACACATAATACCTTAAGAGAGGGTAAGAGCTTACAAATCATACCTGGCACTTAAAATAGTCATTAATCCCTTGCTGAGAAATAGTTACCTCATGGCTAAGGTTGTTAATTTGGGGTCTTTTTGTAGAGAGAAAAGTGTGGTACATAAAGGACAGGTTTAAATGCTGTTATGGTAGATGTAGAGCAGCTTAGAAGGAAAGCAAAAGTAGAAGTTACTCCTGGCAGTTCTGTGTATGGAATAAGCAATGAGTAAATGGAAATGTTGAAAGGCTGAAAAGTCTTCCAATAACTCTGGAGGGTGGAAACAGAAAAAGGAAAAGTGAGATGAAAAAGGAAGAATAGAATTATAGTAGGAAACAGGCTTCTGACCTGAATGGTGATGTGTAATAAGAATTTAGGGCTGCAGAGGACTCTTAAATGTGGGTCTGGAACTGTTCAAGTGCCTGTGCTTGAACATGAGGAAAAATACTGATTTTCTGTCTTGGAATGTAGAATTGTAATAGGACACATGCAACAATGGAATAACTGATTAAAAGAAAACAATTCCTCCTTTCATTTGGTCTGCAGTGGAAAAAAATCTCACTGCTCATTTGAACATAAAGATGAAAAACTCTGACAGCATGTGAGAAACCTCTGAAGTCAGTAGGGAAATGTGAGTGGTTGTTTAGACTGGATGTTCTGGAAGGAAGATGTGTATAATGTATAGCTAGTTAAACTGGTCACAGCAGAACTGTTTTGGTTACATGCCTTGTCTGTTTAAAATTTTCAGGTGCATCTGATGACCTGCTGGAAGCACTTCGAAGTCTCTACAATGAGCTCAATGTTGATGTTATTTTTTGCGGGAATCCTTGTCTGTTGTGTTTGCTCAGCTGGTGACTCTGTACCCAAGTTGCTCCTGGTGTCCTTTGATGGCTTTAGGGCTGACTACTTGGAAACCTACAAACTTCCTCACCTCCAGGAATTCATTGAGGATGGTGTGCTTGTAAAAGAAGTCATGAACGCTTTTATCACCAAGACCTTCCCAAACCATTACACCATAGTGACAGGTTTGTATGAGGAAAGCCATGGCATTGTGGCTAATGACATGTATGATGCAGATGCCAAGAAAAAATTTTCGCAGTTCAACGATTCAGATCCCTTCTGGTGGGATGACGCGGTTCCAATTTGGGTAACAAATCAACAACAGGGAAAGGGAGCAAGCGCTGCTGCAATGTGGCCCGGTAGCGATGTGAAAATCAACAACACGACCCCTCATTTCTTTATGAAGTACAACTTCTCAGTGAAGTTTGAGGATAGAGTGGAGAGAATTGTTGCATGGCTGAACAGCTCTGACCCAGTGGTCAATTTTGCTGTGCTCTACTGGGAAGAGCCGGATGCAAGCGGGCACAAGTACGGCCCAGATGACGCCTCGAACATGCGCAGAGTGTTGGAAGAAGTGGATAAACGTGTTGGTTTCCTCATGAACAAACTGAAGGCATCGGGACTGTGGGACACTGTTAATGTCATCATAACAAGCGACCATGGAATGGCCTCCTGTTCTGCAGAGAGGCTGATTGTCCTGGATAAATGCCTCGGGCGCGATAACTACACCCTGATAGACAAGACTCCGATTGCTGCAGTGCTGCCAAGGCACAGTATGTTTGGGTTTGGTTATTTTTTAAGGCATATACTGAAAAATAGATCTTGTTTATCTTGCCTCCAGAAAGTACACAGTATGCTAGACTTGTTCTAATCTCTTGCAAAACCTATGGAGTTCATGTTGCAGAACTTTGACATAATGAGTAAGCTAGAAAATGATGGTTTAATTAGAAGTTTGTTTTGGCAGTCAGTGGGACAAGGAGCGTTTCTTGTCAAATTGCTGTGGCTAATAAGGATGACCCTGGTACAGGTGGTTGAGAAAGTAGATAGGTAACTCTACTAAGTGAGCTCTCTTGTTGCTCACTTAGTCTGTGCAGCTGTAATTCACAGTAAGCATGAAATAAACTCATGTGTTTATTCAGTACAAAAAATGTCATTGTGTAAATTTCCAAGTAAGAATCTAGTCCCAACTTCCATTGTTTTACCCGTGAAACCTAAGATTTCGTACCATGAATTCCATTTTTGTATCTCGGAGTAGTCCCCTGCAGGCATGTCTGAAATCATGACATTGCTGGCCTCTCTGTAGCCAGACAAATGAACAAAGTGATTCATACGGTAAAAAAAAAAATAACACACACAAAAAAACTACTGCATTGGATAAAATATTGACTACTTCCGGGGGTTACATTATGACATTAAAATGAAAGCAAAATTTGAAATTCACCTCAACCAATATAGCATTTCATAAGGGACATAAAAAAATCCTTTTCTAGGTGTTTTTTTTAATTTTTTTTTTTATAATGGATCTTAGGTTTAATGAGAGATAATTGTAGTAAACAGGAGTTATTTTCCAGCTGTTTCATGTGCAATATTTTCCTTGGCAGACAAAGAAGATGTGTATAACTTACTCAAAAATTGCAACAGTCACATGAAGGTTTATCTAAAAGAAGAAANAATAATAATATAATTGTATAATTATATAATAATATATAATGTAGATTGAAGCATGCAACACACAACATTTAATATTACAGTACGTGTATTAGGGAATGAAAATAAATGGCAGGAAATTCTAAAAATAGTAGGAACACAGCAGCATGTTTGAAAGCCAAAACTCAACAGGTGTCACTTCTCAGTGCCTTGCTAAGCTGTGCACTTTCTTCTTGCTAGAAGAAATGTCAAATTACNTTTTTTTTTTTATAATGGATCTTAGGTTTAATGAGAGATAATTGTAGTAAACAGGAGTTATTTTCCAGCTGTTTCATGTGCAATATTTTCCTTGGCAGACAAAGAAGATGTGTATAACTTACTCAAAAATTGCAACAGTCACATGAAGGTTTATCTAAAAGAGGAAATTCCAGACAGATTCCATTATCGCCATCACAAGAGAATCCAGCCCATAATTCTGGTTGCAGATGAAGGCTGGACAATCGTACAGAACGAGTCCCTGTCCAAGTGTAAGTGTCTGTTCCTCTGTGGTTTCTGTGGGTAAACTGCCTTGTTTCTATTCCAGCCAGCTGCAGGATGGTTCTCATTTAGCAAGGGGAGTCCTGGCACTGTGCAGGTTTAGGAATCGTGCAGCATTTTCTAGGACATTCTCAGCCTGAGCCTGGAGTGTTGCTGAGGAGGAGATGGGGAATATTCTGTTGGCTGAAACACTTTGTCATGTTCGACTTGATAGCCTGAGTTATCTTAGGCAAGTTAGCAGTAAGCTCTTCCTGGAGTGTTGCTTAACTTTTTATTGTATATAAAATATATATTTTAATATATAATAATAATTAAATCATAATTATTATATAATTATATAGTAATATATAATGTAGATTGAAGCATGCAACACACAACATTTAATATTACCGTACATGTATTAGGGAATGAAAATAAATGGCAGGAAATTCTAAAAATAGTAGGAACACAGCAGCATGTTTGAAAGCCAAAACTCAACAGGTGTCACTTCTCAGTGCCTTGCTAAGCTGTGCACTTTCTTCCTGCTAGAAGAAATGTCAAATTACACATACATATGTATGTATATATGTATGTGTATATATGTGTGTATATATTTCCAAATGTATACAAATGCAGGGATTTTTTTGGCAGACAAGAGGCATGTATAATTTACTAAAAATTGCAACAGTCACATGAAAGTGTATCTCAGAGAAGAAATTCCAGATAGATTTCCTTGCTGTAATAGTAAGAAAATTCAACCTGTAATTCTGGTTGCAGATGAAGGCTTTGTATGTGTGTGTACATGTGTGTTCAGAAAATGATTGGACAGAGTCTTGGTACAAAAATCCATTAATGGAAATTAAATACAAAGATACCAACTTCTGGGAAGTTTCTGAGCAGCCAACAGCTCGGGCTGGGTGGTAGAGTCAGGGATCTCCCTCCTGGGTACTTCCCTGTATGACTGCTGTTAGAGACAGTTGAGTGGTGTAAAATCCTGGTTGCACCCAGTTTGGCTGATACTACTATCTGTCCTTTGCAGAATTAAGTTTTTTCAGTATTTCTACAGAAGTACTGCTTTTTAATGCAGGTTGTGTTTATATTTTAATTTCCCTATGGATTTGCTACAATTATCGTCAATTTGGCAATGTGTCGCAGAGGTGTGCTCTGATCATAGTTCTCTTTTTCTTGTTTCTGGTTAGATTCAATTTCATATACCTAAAAATAGTTAGCAAGGGAATACTTATAAGGAACAGCATTGTATCAGTTGAAGTAAATCTCTTTTCAAATCAATTTTATTTGTGAAGGCTTCCCAGGATCAGGCAGGGGAGGTTTTAGCCTAAAAACCTGTTTAAGGTTTATTGTCTTCATGGACAAAGTGGCAACACAGTGATTGCTAAGTGTACCAGTAACTCCACACACCAGAATCCTACTTCAGAGATGAAAAATTGGGAATTCGTTGGAGAGGAAACTTGGAGTAGCTCTGTGCAGAACAAACAAGTAGTAAAAGGCAAGACAAACAATCTAGAAACATGAGTCAAAACAGACAAGATGTGGTAACAAACAGAATGGTGGAAAACATTAAAAAGGACTCATGGAAGCTCACTGAAGTGGAGAGTGTGACCTAATCATTTGGAATCTGGATGTTTTGCTTCAGGGAAGCCCCCAGGGAAACAGTTCTGACGGATATTCCTCCACTGTTACTAAGAAATGAACTAAAAATTAAATATAGTCACTCAAATACTGTGCTGTGCGTGCTGTGAGAGACTTCTGGCACCTTGGACAGGTTTTTCAGGAATGCTATTAGGAAATTTGACAATGGCTGCTCTTTAGCTGTTTATAGTCCATCTGAAAAACCTACCAGATGTCCAAGTACTCCTGACCTTATAGCCACAAAGGTTTTGCCGTGTGTCTGCCAGAGGCACAGTGATCCTTTGTCTTTTGGGTTTGACTCTTAGGGTGTCCCTTCAGCTGAAGTACCTTATCTCATAAGCATGAGTTGAGGGTATTTAATATGCTTGAACTGAACACCATCAAGGGAAAGGTGCCTGATTTTTAATCAGTAATTAAAGTGTCCACTCTGCAAGGAGAGATGACTTTCCAGAATCTGAGAAGTAAAAATTTGCATTCTAGCTACTGCCTCATTGTGGAGCAGCAACCTCCTTTTCAACTTTGTCATGAAGAATGGGAACGGGAACACTGGAAATGTTAAGCATTGAAAGGAAAAGAGATTAATGTGAGGGAAAACCATGGGGGAAGGCCAGTATGGGAAAAGACTTGTGGGGTTTGGGGAAGACAGAAGGAACTCTGGCTTCCTTCTGTGGTTGATCCAACAGCTGCTTTTATGCTGTGCATGAACCTTTGGTTAGAACACGTGCTTTGGGGCCGGGGGAGCTGGGGAGGGGCTCTGGCTCTGCAGCAGGGGCCGTGACAGTAACTGTGTGCTCTGCCCCGCTGCAGTGGGGGACCACGGCTACGACAACGCCCTGCCCAGCATGCACCCGTTCCTGGCCGCGCGCGGCCCGGCCTTCCGGCGCGGCTACGGCCACGGTGCCCTGGCCATGGTGGACATCTACCCCATGATGTGCCACGTCCTGGGGCTGGCCCCGCGGCCGCACAACGGCACCTTCGCCAACACCAAGTGCCTGCTGGCTGACCAGTGGTGCGTCAGCGTCCCCGAGGCCATCGGCATCGTCATCGGGGTGTTCATGGTCCTGAGCACTTTCACCTGCCTCATCATCGTCTCCAAGAACAGAATGGCTCCCTCCAGGCCCTTTGCCCGGCTCCAGTTACAGAGTGATGACGATGATCCTTTGATTGGGTAGCGCCGAGGGAGTCCAGCCTCGCTTCCTACGTTGTGATTTCAGGAAAGCAGTTTGAATTTGCACTGGATGGCGTTCTTTGTTTGATGCACTTTATCTGTGTAAAATACTGTACAGCCAGACTCTGCTGATTTATGTGACTAGTGTCATATAAAAATATTTTCATAACCAAACGGTGAACAGGTGGCTTTTTACTGGAAGAGATGCTTAACATAATAAGGATGCTTAGTTTTTCATTCAAGCCTCTGAACACTTTCAGAATGAGACTCCAGAGTGTGACTAGCCAGGATAGACAAAGTGAATTTTAATATTTGTAAATGATAATTGCTTTTTTGTATTAAATTAACGTTGACTACTTTTAGTGTTCTTGCACCTGTGTTGGAAAGAAAAACTTTATTGAGAGGAGTTAGTTTTATTTTGAGAGTATATTCTGGTGTGCCCTTAAATTTGGGGAAGGAGAGGATCCAAGACTTGTTTCTACCCTAAGTCAGCAATGTAACAAGAAATTTCTGAGAAAGAAAATAGAAGGCAGTGGTGAAAGAACTCTTCTATTTTGAGCAATAAACTATGCAGTTCTGCACTTACAAGCCTGGGCAGGTGGCTCTGACATTTCTGGATATTTGTCTCTGGATGAGTTAGATCCACAGGTCCAGTTGGGATGGCACTACTGCCTTATCTCAAGAAAGTCAGGTTAACCTGGGAGTCTTTGAATTCCCCAGTTTTATCCGCTGTAGGTGTAAAATCACTGCTCCTAAACCCTGTGGAAAATTTCTCAGGAGTAAATTCTGCTGAAGTGTTTTTGAGATAAAGGTGATTCTGCCCTGTACCAGCTCATAATTGTCTCTTGAAGGCTGTTGTGCTAAAAAGCAAGAATTGAAAGTTTGATGTGCAAGTCATCAAGCAAGGATTCCAAACTCATTTTAAACCCTGGAAATTGAAAGGAAGAAGTTAGCAAATCTTATCTCAAAAAATAAATTCTCTATAATGTTTGAGGTACATAGATGCAAATTCCTGATGAAGACCAGAGCTAACTGTTCTCTTAATTGAAACTCTTTATTCTTTGTTAATGGTCATTTAGTAACTTGCTATAAAACCAATAGTTTGATTGAGAAACCCTTAAATGGTACCTTACCTTTCAGTGAGATTAAATTGTTATTGCTAACCCAAAAAGAGAACTACAGATACCAAGTCCTTTTCCTACAAGTCTGATGGTTTTAAAAAATAAAGTGACAGAGCAGCCTGGTAGCAATGGGGTTTCTCTTTCACAACTTCAAATTCATTGCAATTTGAAGGCAGCAGAAACTTTGGAGGGAAGCAGTTACTTTGAACTGCCCACTGGAAAAAATAAACTTGAGCTTTATAAATGTGTGGAAGTTTTGGTAATGTGTGTCTTCCTCTCTAGGGATTCCATTGTACTTGATTAAAAACAAAATTCAAAACCTAACCAGTTCTGGTCTTTGGGGTTTTTTTTCCAAGCTACTAGTTATTACTTACTAATGCTTTACTCTGAATTAATCTGAACTTGAAATCAAATTCAGATTAATTGAAAGAGGCTCAAGCCCCTTGAAAAATCTGTGCTGTTACTGACAGGGTACTGGATTTTAGTCTGTTGATATTCTAGAGCAGTAGCTGGACTGAACACCGAGTCACTTCCTCATCCTGCCACATTTGAATTAATTATTACATGGACCAAGAGGTCAAGTTAATGAGTAACTACAAAGGAAATATGTTGCAGGGTAGAACCTAGGCCTAGGTATGCTGTAAAGGGGAGGATGCTTGAATTCCTATGTTGGAGAGAGTTTTGTTAGGTTCTGGTAATTCTGCAGTTGTAGAGGGGGATACTCAGAAGATCAGTCAGAGAATTACTGGAGATGCTTTGCATCATCTGTTTGGAAAGGCTTGACTGAGTTTACCTTTCTGGCAGACATGGTGTCCTCTACCTGTGAGTTTTTTGGTTTTTTTTCTAGAAGCTAAAACTGATGAGAACAGTATTTTCTTCACTCTGTTCCTTCCCCTCAGCAGCTGTCACACAGCGTGTGGTGGATGTGCTCCCAGTTCCTCTGTGCATCCCTTCCCAGGTGGGTGGCAGAATTACCAGCAAGGCTTTGGTGACCAGAACTGTCAATGCTCACTGCAGCATGTTGCCAGAACTCTGATCTGAAATAGGAATGTTTCCACAGCTGTGGAAAACAAGGTGTAAATGCATTTCTCCTCCTGGCTCTAGGCAGCCCTTTCTGATGAGAACTGCTGCAGGCACTGAGCTGCTGTGAAACCAGCAGGTGGCTGTGTCTGGTGGAAATCCTCATCACCTCTGTTGCTCCTCCCTTTAGCATGAAGATGAGACAGTAGAAAGAGTTTAAAGAGGCATTTAAAGTGTTAAGTAGGATAAACTATATTCCAGTTGCACTGCTGATTATTTTCATTTCCAAAGATGTGGTGTGGTCTCTGAGGGTGCTGAGTGTTTTTCTTGGCACAAAGGGTTTCACAGTAGCTCTTGTACATTCGGTTTCACACAGATCACGGTAAAGTCAAGAGAATCTAGAAAAAACATCTTTCTGTCTTTAAGACATGCAGTTGATTTATTTAAGGATGATTATTTTTAAAAATAGATCCTTAAACATGACAGAGTATTTCCACTGCCTCATTCTGGTTTGTGTGAAGTCTTTCTCATGAAAGCCAGTGGCTGATTTCCTTTTGGGCAGCCAGTTCAGAACAAGAACAGCAAAGCTGTGGCTTGTGCTTCCTCAAGGCTTCGATAAAGGGACAGGAGTTTGTGGCAACATTTAATGACTTGCTAAATAGACACAGTTCAGCAATGATCACACAGGGCACGTTAATTCAGGGGAAGTTCCTAACCCTTAACTGACATTGCAGTTCAGAGGGGATATTTAGTGACATTTCCCAGCACTGACGGCTGATGTTTCATTACATTTTGACTGCCTCCATACAGGAACTCTCCACAGTGGGCACAGCAGCCCTAGAACATCCATCCCTCTGGGGTTCTGTGC
The DNA here is from genome assembly GCA_013400675.1 of Oxylabes madagascariensis. Lineage (NCBI taxonomy): Eukaryota > Metazoa > Chordata > Aves > Passeriformes > Timaliidae > Oxylabes > Oxylabes madagascariensis. The sequence goes on along the minus strand of VYZR01041104.1, from coordinate 4,142 downwards.
TTTTTGGGCACTGGCATCACAGAAACAGTTCCTGAATTGAACTACAGCTCTGAAACACTGCTTTCAGTAACTTACTGTCTACACATTGCCTGTGAAAATAAGCCAGCTTTGTGTACCTCCAAGGACCAGACCACAGGGACAGATATTTGCTCTAACATGCATGGTAGCATCTTTTATTGCAAAAGAACAGTAATGGAGGTTTGTTAATAGGAATCAGATTAGGATTTCATTATGGAAAGGCTGATACCACAATTGAATTTATCATATTCATGTGCTTGCAACAATTTTTGTAGTTTACTGTCTAATAAATGCTTATATCTTCTTAACTGTAGGGCAAACATGCCATCAAAGGCTTGTACAGCAGCACAGATATCACAGCATCCATGGCATTATTTAAGCAGGGAAGAAGACTGGGAAGTAAGCCTGTTACATTTCCATTTTACAAAGCAACAGCGCCCAACCACTGCACATTTGTCCTTCTCCCACATGCAGGTCAAGATTGTGCTGTTCACATTTCTGACAGAGGCCAGGGGGGTTAAAATGAGCTAATCTTTAAGGTCCCCAACAACCCAAACTATTCCATGATTGTATGAAAAGTCAGTTGGCACAACATTTCATCTTACAATCATCTCGGTCAATGGTTGGACTGGATGATCTTAAAGGTCTTTTCCATCCCGAGTGATTTAATGAACCTGATTTTTCTGTTTTTTTTTTTTTTTTTTTTTTTTTTTGTTTTGGTTTGGGGTTTTTTTGGTGTAGGCAAGAATAAGGTACGGGAGGAGTTGGTAATGCAAGGCATGGGTGAATAATAGGCAAGGGAAGGAGTGAAATGGAGTTAGAGGCCATAAGGAGGTAGGAGGTTTAAAAAGGTTTGGAGACTGGAAAGCAACATGTGGCCATAAAAAAAAAGTGGGGTTGTAATAGTGAATANTTTTTTTTTTGGTTTTTTTTTTGGTTTTTTTTTATGGCTGCATTTCTTGTAGCAGCATTACTGCAGCTCTTGACCAAGAAAGTCTGGAAGATTTTTTTTTAGTAGAAGAAACTGTATTCCCACTATTGGTAACCAATAGCTGTTTTTTCCATATATGGCAGCAAGGTGGAAAACAAGAAGTCTGTTATATAAGAACTGTGACCTAAAATTTCAAAGTTCTATCACGCTTCCAGTTATTTTTAACAAAGGCATACACTTTGCACAGTCCAAGGAATATTTGGGATGCATACATGTTCAAACCATTCTCCCCCAGTCATTTCCCCCAGTTCAAGTTTGTTTTCAGAAGTGTTTTAAATGAAGCCAGCACTCCATGCTTGACAGCATTATAGCAAAGATGTATTTTAACTTCAGCGTTTCCAAACAAGAAGAAACAAAGAAAACATTTGACATCTGTATGCTCCACAGGTCAGTAATGAAACATATCATGCATCATTCTTGGTTTCCAAGTTTAAATTACAAGCAGTACACAGTGTATTCAAATTCTCTTTCCAGTACATTTGTTTGTACATCATAGAAAGTACCATATACACAGAAACCAAATCCCACGTCCCCCCCACCCAAAAAGGTGTCTGACAAAATACCACATCAGAGAAAAAGTCGCTATTTTTCTCCAGGCATCATCTGTGCTTTCAATTTCATTAAGCTCACACCCAGTAACTTACAACAGTTGGGCAAATGTCCTAGCAAGGAACTACCCAAGAGGTACCTGCAAATACACCTAAGAATAAAGGAAATGTTTGACCCTAATCTGAAATACCCAAATGCTACAAGATTCTCTTCATTTTTTTTACAAAGTTGTATTTTGCCCTCCTCAAAGAAGGGCCTCACAGTGCAATACAGAACAATGACATCAACAATTCTCACATTCGTGTCCCCAGCCTATTCTGAGTGTTATTGTTCCCAAACCCTTTGTTGGGGGAAACCTACTGCTCTATCCTTGTTTCATATTTGGGCAGGTAAATCTTAGTCCCAAATGACTGATCAACACTGACTAACGTGGCCCCCTCCTTAAAATCAAGGGTCACTTTGGCTGATGATAGAACTACACTTGCCACAATTAAAGTGGGGTTTAAGGAAAAGCTCTGAGATTACAACCCAGTTATTTTTACATCTGCCACAACCACTGCTATGAAATTACTGCAATAATAAGAATTTCTACTAAAGCAACATGTTCCAAAGTGCAGCAGCTACAGGTGAGGGTTATGGCATTGTTATGACAATTGTCACTATTATTGCCTTATCAAAGCCTGCAGATCTTCCTTCAAACACACAATACATTGCTACAATTCATTTTTAAGCTGCAAATAAGAAAAGGTGGACTCAGTGCATCAGTTTGCTGTGTGCCATCCCCTTTTTGGAAGGTGGATAGGGAAGGGGTAAGTAACAACTCAGAGGTTTGGGTTTTGTGCTCAGTCTTCCCGGGTCTCTGAAAACTGCTGTGAACACGTTACTGGTGTCGTGGTTCAGCTGGAGCCCCTGCAGCATTCAGTTCTACCTGTGCCAGCAAATTCACCTCCAGGCACAGCTAATGGCCAGCTCCACTAAGAATTGGCCTTACAGACCTTTTCCTTCAGTGTTTCCTTAAGTAAATGTTAGTGCAGGTAAACAAGGCAGTTCACAGCACAGTAACAGCACTGAGTCAGCTGGACTTTACAGGATTTCATATACATGCCCCAAATCAAGGGCTGTCTTCCAACAGACCTGCATTTTTCCTGCCTTCCTAAAGCCACTATTACAGCTGAACTTCCAGCAGAACCCTTAAATTGGGCTATTTCATTGCCTTCCCTTTGAAGCATTCACTGCACCCAAATGTGGCCTCTGGAAATGTCCACATATGTCTGCAAGACAGCTTGGTGCTAAGCAAGCGTCCCTGCCATCACAGAGGAACACAACAGTTCTTCACTAAGTCTGCAATTTAGCCCAGCAAAAGGAATTGTTGTACCCCAGCCCTCCCCTCGCAGTACTGACTGTCAGTCACGCCCTTGGTTTGGCAGAGCACATCCAAAGCCGAGGTGTTCCCGTCCTTGCCCTCTGCTGGGGGCTGTGGATACAGACATAAATTACATTTAAAAATACCCAGTCTGCTACTTCTGCACTAATTTTGAACGTTTCTTTCTCCTTCAGGCATTGTACTCAGCAACAAAGTGCTGAGAAATACTATCATCTCACAGGGAGAAGTCTGACAATAGACAACTTTTCTCACTAAAGAACGTTTTTCATACAAACTTTAGTCAGCAGATTCTCACCATTTAAGTGAGCTCACAAAAAACCCCACAACTACACTAGCAAGAAGATTTATTGCCACACACAAAAGAATGAGAATATGTACCTTTGTTGACTCAGAATTTATATTTTTCCCTGACAGAGGTTTTCCTCTGGAAAAATAAACTCCAGTCTTACACCTTTTTTTTTTATTATCAAAGTGTGCTTTTTCATATTTAAGAACATATATGGCTTGAGATTTATACAGCTGCCCCTTAAACTGTGTGTGTAATCCTGATCATCCCGTTCCAAGGCCCACCCAGACAGAGCAGATAAAACACAAGAAACAAGTCAAACTCAGAATCTCCAGTAGCAGACCAGAGACAAGCCTGACACCACTCTGAAACCAGCCTGAGCATCCTTGTTCCTTAACTTATTCAGCTCCCTTAGTACCACAGAAATAGAAAATACTTCATTTGGATATACAGGTGTGGTGCTTGTACATCCTGCCAGCTGCATGGAACTCCTAGGAAATTTAGTGCATGTACAGGAAATAGAAAAAGTAAAGGCCTGCATTTACCTGAAATCATATCTAAAGTGGTAAAAACCTATATTTACTTACATAAATTTTTAAAACATTAAGAATCAAGCAGTTTAATGCTAATTGCTAAAGGCAATACCACTTAAGATTTGTGTTTTGGGGCTACAGTTAACACAGTAATTTGAAGAAACAGATGTAACTCTAAACTCAGACACCTAGCACTGCATGACCTAGCTGAATAATAATGTTCTATCCTGCAGGATTTAACCCACCAAGTTATCTGTAATGGTGATCCAGGCAAAAGCTTCCTTGGGCAGGGAAGAAAAATACTAACAAAGAAGTTTAGTACCATTCAGTGACTTGTTAAAATCAAAGAGACTTAAAAACCCCCTCAAAGAATAAAACAAA